>VUQS01057016.1:17371-27402 GCA_015108495.1 Heterochromis multidens | reverse complement strand
ATGTGGCGAGTGCTACGCTGTGGGCTCTTGCTGAATGAAGCTAGGACAGCCACTGATGTTTCTTCATTAGTGACCGTTTTCTTGCGTCCACATTTTGGCAAATCCAACACTGAACCAGTTTCACGGAACTTAGCAAGCAGTTTGCTGACTGTAGCATGGGAGATGGGTGGACTCGTAGGGTGTCTTGCATTGAAATCTGCTGCAATGACCCGGTTACTGCGTTCACCAGATATCAACACGATTTCGATCCGCTCCTCACGTGTTAACCTCTTCGACATGTCAATGGCTGTGAACAAAGAGCAACTTGTAAATAACTCATGAAAGAATAAAGTTACGTTGGAACCAAGCACACCATTGTTTTTCTTGTGACATTACCAATAAGTTTGATGTGTCACATGGCCCTCTTCCTATTGAAAAAACAAAAGTTGTATCCAAGATGGCCGACTTCTAAATGGCCACCATGGTCACCACCCATCTTGGGGAGTTTGCCCCCTCACATATACTAATGTGCCACAAACAGGACTTTAATATCACCAACCATTCCCATGTTATTACGGTGTATCCATATAAATGGCCCACCCTGTAGACTGATAACTGATGTAGCTAATCTAACTACACTACCAAATATTAAGGCGCGAACACATGCAAACCCACATGGATGCCTCAGGGGATACTTGTGGTTCAGTATCTTGCCCAAGGACACTTCAATATACAGATGAAAGAGCTTTACCAACTTCCTGAACAGTAGACAAGTCGTTCTAAATCCTGAGTTACCCTAGACAAGATTTCTGGGGGCCATAGGTGAGAATTGAGTAACCAGTGGGGAGTGTTACTGAAACAAATACCGTACAAATAGCATGACTTCTAAAGTCAACTTCTAAATGGTTAAACGTGTATGGCACCCTTTAATAACCTAGTTTGGCTTTTCGAAGGCAATATAGGTTACTTTATCTAAAAAAATTATAATTTCTTGCCTTTGTCAACAACCATACTGAAAATGGCCAATTAGGCATTTGATTTTCAAATGGCTAATGGGCTTTCTCAGAAAAGTAATCATAAAAGAGTATATGTGCCAATTTTGGTACTTGTATCCACTTGTGAATGATTTCCCTTTAATATTAAGTTATCTGCTGCACTGTTAAGCTTTATGTATGTTGGACCAGCAGTGTGCTGTGAGATAAGCAAGGCATTCTGAGGAAGTCAGTGTGTTTCAGGCTGATGAGATAGCATTTTAAAATACCACAATGATGCCGCTTCTTAATTTAAAAAAAACAACAACAAAAGAAAAAAAAAAAACGGATGTAGGTTGTGACTTATATGGGCACGGATGGGCTTATTTAGCTTTTGCTACTTCAAATCAAACACCCTCAGGCAGCACACCAACATACCCGTGTACACTCTTGCGAATGTTTTCATGTATCACTAAATCATCCAATATCTGCAAGACCATCAAACTGCTGTGTATGACATCTCTAACTTTTGTGTTTGATGTAATTAAAAGAACTCTAACAGAAAATGACTGTTATATCATAAACCTAATTTAATGTAATGCCTTTTAAATCAGCCAAGGTACTGTAATTTTAGTAATTTCATATATATGTTATAATAATTATATTATTTGTATTAGGGTACATATAAGCAGGTTAAGAGGCTAATATAATTACTGTAGACTTCATTCTGTGTAGCAGATAGTGAGCAAGAAGATGCAATACAGAAAACAGACTACAGTATGTTGAGAAGTAAGGGTTCAAATGTGAGGAGATTTCAAACTGTGCTGACTTATGGACATATCATAGACTTTTATTAAATGAAGAGTTCATTACTGGCTACCCTAATGACCACTACAGATTGCTCTGTACAGTTGTCAGCTCAATTATTTGTTCAAAAAAATCAAAAGATGCATGAGAGTTATGGCTCAAGAAAGGAAGGGGCCCATAGAGACTGCTGATGTACATGTATAGGAGGCATAGTTCTGTGCCAAACCCCTGCAACCTGATCAATAATGTTATTGTGTTATTGGCTTTAGAGGATTTCTAAGTAACAATTGATCAGAAGATGCCCTTTTTCTTTTCTCTTTTAAAGATAAGTTTGTGAAAGGTTGTATTATTGAGTTTTAGGTCCCTTCTGAGGAATGTCATATTGTTTTTGTTTGAATAGAGAGATTGTCTTAACAATTACCTTTTTTTTTTTTAAAGATTTTAAGGGATTTATGTTCTGTGTGGCTTAAGATGATGCCTGCTAAAACTGAGGCTAGGCAGTGTAATCTCTCTGAAGTTGGATGGGACCTTGTGCTATAGTTAAAGCATTTTGCCAAGGACTTCCAAGCAGTGTCAATTTAGAAATCATGCATTAACTTTCCTAGATTATAGATTTGCTTATCAGCAGTAGTGGCCTGTTGAAATCTGTCCTGATAACATGATAAATGGCGCTGGGAGAGATACATAAGAAAGTTTTGTCTGTGTTTTCCCCTTCATCACCAACACACCAGCAATATCTCAGGAAATAAAACAAATCTAAACCACTGAGAGCAATTTCTCAGGCTTCCCACTAATACATACTATTGTACTGATTTGGTCCAGTCATTCCCAAGTTAGCCTTCTATGGGTCACAAAACAAATTTGAAGATTTGTAAAATAAGTAAGGAGGTAGATTCAAATCTTTAAGCTCTTCTTAAATGTTTTCTGTTTTGGCATTTTCTATACTTTTACTACTTCGGGCCTTGAAAGGTTAAAAGTAGTATTTAAATAAAACCATCTGCAAATTTAAAGGTGAAATATCTCTTTGACAGGACTGCTAAAAAAAATCTTAAATGTGCCAAGAGCCCTGTCCAGATACATCTTCTTCTTGTGGGCTCATGAGCCAAAAAGCTAATATAAATATGGAGCAAAAGAAGTGAGGTTGCAAAGTTGTACAACTGCACAACTTTGCTTTGCCGTTCTCAGTTGAGCTGATGAGCTGTTAACCCTTGTGATCTAATTGTTATTATAGCTGACTCCAGAAAAAACATACTTGCCTCACTACCATCTGAGCATGGATAGACGACAAGTTTGTTTCATTGTTCACTTAAGTACCATTAGCTCGTGTGATGGTGGACAGCTACTGGTTGCTGGGGAAAGGTAAGGAGGCTGAGACTTGGCACAATCCATTATTCTGACTGTTGGTGTGCACAGGACAGCAGAGAAAGAGTAGAGTCTGATTGATAGCAGAAGAAGAGCTTGAGAAGCACAGAAGGTGATTCATATACAAGCCAGGTGTCATTTGTTACTAGGGCTCAGGATTTTTCACTTCATTTAATCAAAGAGAACAAGGGCACACTCCTACATCTGACGTGAACTCAAAATCTATTAGGGAATGACATGTTCTAGTTTAAAATGTTTCTGCTCTGAATAATAACATGTAAAGACAACACTTTTTTTTTTTAGATTTTTAACTTTGCTTTTGTTGCGCAATATGTTATATTTATTTTATGTGTGGCATCATACTTTACTTAGAGAAAATGACAAAGAAAGAAAATACAAGAAGTGAAGGAAACCAAATGTCGGAAATAGTTTAGGTGACTTTCACCTTTCTGTTTATCACCCCATCTCTTTAAACAATTACACAGTTATGAAGCGATCTCCATCATGTAACCCTAGTGGCTCTAAGTATTTGTACTTTCCTCTAGTTGTCTGCTCCACATTGTGATAATTACAGTGTTTCTCCATTGGGTCAGTAAGCTATTGTCATTTTTCTTCTTCCATTGTTGCTGACTGAGTCATCTCCTCTAAATGTCAGCCTACACAGCTCACAGTCTGCAGCATGGAAACAGCCTCCAAGAGTGATCTGATGTATTTGGGTCTGTAGCTAATGAACATGGCTGTGGTTTCTCCATTCTCATGGCCACACAAAGCACATCTTACAGGGACTAAATGCACAGAGCAAAACAGGATGCACTCCAAGTGACAAGAGTGACAAGTAAAGGGGAGACTACACCCACTGCAATAGGTCAAAGAATCTTACGTATTGTGTTATAGCAAGAACAAGTGTGGCACTTCAGGGATGTCTTACTGTGTGTGTTTGTCTTTCAGACATGGTTATTCTGATAATTATGTTGATTGGGTTAATATCTGTCCAGCAGATGTGTGTCTCCTGCATTTTCTTTCTCTTGCTTTTCTGCTGCTGTTTGCTCTGATCATATTACTTTTGGCCATGTGGAATTAAATGATGGCAATGATTGGGCCATTACTTTCTCAGTTTGAAATCCCCACTGTGACCACACATTACTTTAGTATTGCCACAGATTAAATATTGGTAGTTAAGTATTGCATCAAGGTGTTCAGATGAGTGTTAATGTGTAAACACTATGCAAAGTTTATTAGGAAGGGCTAGCTAAATATAATACATTCAAATGCAATGCTGCACTGCAATAAATCCTGCCTTCATGAAGGTTACACTGTAATGTTCAGTGCTGCTGTTGTTTAAAAACCTAAAGTACTGTGCAAAAGTCTTGAGCCACCCTTCTTTTTTTTTTCTTTTTTTTTTATATTTTGCTTCCAAGGAGCCAGACTTTCTTGTAATTTTTTTAAAGGGATCTTAGGCAATAGTTCTGCAGGCTTTCTGAAGGTCTTTTCTTTGTACATTGACTGCTTTTTCATTCATTTTCAGTCCAGTCATTTTACCTGCCCATTTCCAGAGGAATGGGATTTTTTGTTTACTTGTTAAACCACTTAACATTGACCTATGAATCATGTTACTGTTACAAGCAGCCTGTCACAAAAACACAAAAATAGTTGAATCTACTAAAAATACCAAAGACAACACAGTTTGACAGGCATAAAAAAGTATTTTTACACCAGCAAGGCATATCTCAGCATGGTGTGCAGTGTGTCCTTAAACAATTTGAGAAAACTGGACAAGTGGAGGACAAAAGAAATGGCAGGCCTAAAAAAGTATTTACAGCAGATGAACAGTATCTGGAAGCCATGTCTTTAAGAAATAGGAAAAACAGCCAGCAAAGGCCTGACACAGACCTGAGAGATACATCTGGTCCTTTATCTGAAATAATCTCAGTGGAAGGGTGGCTGTCAAGAAGCCATTATTAAGGAAGGGAAACAGGGAGAAAAGGCTGAGGTATGCCAAATTCTACAAGTACTGGACTGAAAATCAGTGGCAACAGGTCAATTTGAAATTTTTGCTTCAAATGTCAGTATGTACAGAGGAGGTCAGGAGAGAAGTACAACAGCGAGTGTCTACAGCTATCTGTAAAACACAGTGGAGGCTCTGTCATGGATTGGGGCTGCATTTCAGGCAGTGGTGTTGGGGATCTTTTCAAAATTGATGAAATTATGAACACAGAAAAGTACTGTCAGATTTTGGTCCACCGCAACGGCTTCATTTTTCAGCATGACAGTGATCCCAAACATGCTGCTAAAGCAGTAAAAGCATACCTGGATAGAAAAACACACAATGGAACACTATCATGGATTGGCCTCCCCAGAGCCTGGACCTCAACATTATTGAAGCAGTGTAGGATCATCTTGACATAGAATGGAAAAAATGGCAGTCAACATCCAAAGACGAGCTTTGAATGTTCTTCAAGAAGCCTGGAGAACTATTCCTGAAGACTACTTAATTACTAGAATGCTTGCCTAAGAGAGTTCAAGCTGTGCTAAAGAATAAAGGTGGTCATACCAAATATTGGCTTTTGTTTGTCTTATATTCTCTATTTTCATGTATCGTTGCACATGCTTCAATAAATTGCTGCATCTATTTCCCATTTTCCATGCACAATATAAAGAAATGAGGAGAGGCTCAAAAAATTTGCACAGTTCTCTATGTCCAACTTTGTTTTTTAAAGAATAGACTAAACATATCAAGCTAGCTGTATCCTGTCTTCACTGCTGCTTCATATTTAAGTTTTGACAAAAAAGTGAATGAAAACATTTCTAAGAATGCCTAACTTTTCCATGAGCTGAAGGTTGGGTGGCTAGATTTACCTGATTAACTTCCACACTAGCAAGTTTAGAATTCAAAATCACCCCTGACCTGTACATCAAGATGACAGTCAGCACTTAACTGTGAAATGCTTTTCTCTGTCATCTCTTTTGCTGTTTTTTCTGTCTCTATGTTGTTTTCGTAAATGCATCCATTTGGTCCTTTCAGAATGCAGATGCCAGCTATGACTTCAGCAGCAATGACCCGTTCCCATTTCCGCGCTACACAGATGACTGGTTTAACAGGTAAAGCTCGCCCAGACATTCCCTGTTTCTATATACATACTCACTGTGTTTTTGTGTGCACGTGTGTGCTCTCCCTTGAGTCTGGCAGCTCTCCTCTATTGATTTTCTCTCCACATAGTTCCATTAAGACATAATAGTGTGGTATAAACAGAGCTGTTGTCCAACACAAGAGAATAGAAAACACAATGGCTATTTTTACCTTCTCACTTGAAGGAGATAAGGTAGATAAAGGAGGACTACCACAAGTCTAGTCTCCTCTCAGGGACAAGTGTTCATAGTGGTGACCTTCTGTCTGATAATGTCTTATCTGTCTCCCATCTCCCAATCACATCAGGGGATCCACTACCACTACAACACATGTGGAGCACAGGAGCAAAGGAAACTATATTCTTTCTCTACCTCTCCTCCTCTGTACCTCCATCTCCTCAGATATATCTATATATGTGCATGTGTTTGTTAGATAGAGAAGTGGGTATTTGGGTATGTTACTGTAGCAGTTGCTGACTGTCGGGCAATACTTGCTGGCTAATCGGTTGTTATAAATAGCTGCCTGTCTGTAGCAAAGCATGCTGGGAAAGAGGGGTTGACTCTGCAGTGTCCCTGTGGGGAGTAAAGGGATGGAGGGATAGACACGCATCACATGATGAACACAAAACGCTGATATGTACAGTCATATTCAGACTCAGATAAATGCTCTGGAAATGGATGGAAATGTTGCTTTTCCTCAAGCAGATTTTCATGTCACATAATTAGAGAGATTGTGTTAATTATAACAGATTTATGGCTAAAACTACCCATGCTGTTTTCAATATCCTCATTCAAGACAGACACAAAGTCAACAATGACAAGGGGTACAGTTAATATTTGAAAGCTTAGCTCAGACTTCAACCAAAATTTATCATTTGCAAATATATGTAAATTCATTCAAATCATTTTAAGCATTTTCTTTGCTTTTCGCTGTCACCAGTCACGGCACAAGATGTGCTGGAGAGGTTTCTGCAGCAGCCAACAACAACATCTGTGGTGTGGGAGTCGCCTACAACTCCAAGGTGGCAGGTGTGTGTTATAATAAGAATGCAGTATCAACAGAAGAATAACAATGAGGAGACAGCAATGTTAAATATCAGGACAGATGATGATGTGATGAAAGCTGATAAGGGTGATTCTTTAAGGGAAATACTGAATGTTTCTCCTATAAAACATACTGTAGGTCACTGAGGAAGAATAGTGTTGTATCGCTATTATTATATTATATTTTCATGTTCAAATGGTATACTGTATCTCTACTCACAGAAATACTGAAGAGGTCAATGTAGTGACAGTACGAGAGTCAAATTTCTGTTTAATTTTGATTTTTATTATTTTTATTTTCCTTTGGGAACAACATAGTCGAAATAAGAAAATCAGTATTGGCAGCTTGATTTATGTCCTGATACAAAGCTGACAGAAATTTGTGGTTTAACCATTGTTAAAGGGTTTGAATGCATAAATGTGTTGTGCTTTTTGCACACTATGGATATGCAACCCTATGCATTCTTTAATAATGAGTAAGGACATTAATAACTTATGTACTTACTTTTTGGTAGCAACTTGACGGCAGCCATTTGTACCACCCCAACTGGAGTCAGACTGTTGCTCTTTCAGGTATCAGGATGCTGGACCAGCCCTTTATGACTGACATCATTGAGGCATCATCCATCAGTCACATGCCCCAGATAATTGATATCTACAGTGCCAGCTGGGGACCAACCGATGATGGCAAGACAGTGGATGGACCCCGAGAGCTCACATTGCAGGCTATGGCTGATGGCGTGAACAAGGTAAAGGTGCATCACACCTGCTGTGTTGAGAGTTTTCAGTTTGTGTGCTGGAAATTAATTGGTGTAGCTTTAAATCTTTTGAAAGAAATATTCATTTTTAGTGGGAAGTTTTTACTCACCCTTGAGGTGGCACTAACAGGTACACAAGGTGTTTATTTCAACAGCTATAGGGTTTTGAGAAATATGTAAAGTCACCTGTTCAGAACTGTAAATAGGATGGGGCTACCACAAGACTTTGATTTTCTTTTCATTTCATTTTGAGTTATTGTTTCAGTTAGTTTCTAAAGTGGGTTTTAGGAATCTAGTTTAGTTTTTATTGTTTGAAAATGTTTAGTTTTAATTTAATTTTATTAGTCTCAGTGTTATTTTTTATTATTATTATTATTCTAAACTGAAGCGATTTGTCAAATGCATATTTTTCAGATGTTCATAATAGACATTACAATACAAACAAAATAAAATGAATTCAGTTGACTCACTTTCACATAGACAGTCTAAAGTCTCAATATAAATGAAACAAAGTCTAGTTCTGATAACAAAATGTTGTATATATTTTTTAAAATTTTATTTTAGATTTGTGACTGCACTTGTTTCTGTTAGTTGTAGGTTGTTTTTTTTTTTTAAAGTCTAATATCTATTTTATTTCTATTATTTAAAATGTTTAGTTTCAGCTTTTAGTTTAGTTTTAGTTCATTGTTACAACCTTGCTTGAAGTTAAAGCAATTCCATATAGCCCCATCATCAGATTAAAATTGGGATTTTCAAATGCCAAATTCTTCCAAAACGAATGACGATCCCGTTACCCTCAAATGTACTTTGTGTTTTGTGCCACTTACCAAATGTAGGCACGCTAATAGCTAAACAACTGTGATGGTATGTGCACAAGTATTTGGACAATCCATTGTACATTAATTTCACTCAACTTTAATATGACAGCATTGTACTTGTGAGCATGTTAGCATAGCTTAAAACATGTTGATAAAAATGCAGCCTCATAGAGTTTCTAGCATGGCTGTGAACTCTTTGTCTTGTTTAGTCTTTTTGCTTGAGTGATGCTCATGAACCAAATTACCCTTTGGGGACAGTGAAGCACAAGTAACTATTATACTAATACAAAGATGAAAAGGTGACACCCTCAGGGTACTTTGTGCTCTACATTGATGTTGATCTACAGCCAGTGTAGAAGCAGAAAATGTAATTAAGCAGTCAATCAATCATAGTATACCTAATGTAGGATTTTTCTTTCACTCCACTCCACTCTACTCCAAGAATATATCATCTTATTAATTACCAAAGCCCCAAAGAAGGTCAGAGTGAAGTTTGGGTGTTTCTGAAGCTGATTACAAATTCAGTTATGTGTCCTGCTCAATGACATTTCAGCGAAGTGAAAACTCTCTAAAACCTGTCAAGGACAGTTGCACACCCACATACATGTATGCACACACAATTCATGCATTCAGGACTTCAGAGGACATTATGTCATGTAATGTACTCACATTTGTTTAGCACTTTTCTAGTCTTACTCACTACTTTAGACTACAAGTCACATTTTAACCATACCTTCATATAGCACTTTATTCTATACAGGTCAAGCATTTTACCCACCTCACATCCATGGCCAATTTAAACAAATCAACAATTACTCTTACATGTAAAGAAGGCACTCAGAGGAAATCCACACAGACACAGAAGAACATGCAAACTCCATGCAGGAAGGCCCCAGCCAGGGTTTGAAACTTTCTGCTGTGAGGAGTCTGTGCTAATCACTCCACGACTCATTTCCTAGAGACTTACTCTAACCTACAACATAATGCTAACCATTACTCTGACCTTAAAAATAAATAATTTGGGAACACATCACTATAATGTAAGTGTGTAAACAGATTTAGGGCCACACAACATGAGCAATGTCTGGACTAAACACACACACACACACACACACACACACACACACACACACACACACACACACACACACACACCCACACAAACA
>VUQS01057015.1:0-13402 GCA_015108495.1 Heterochromis multidens | reverse complement strand
GAGAATTTTTTTTTTTTTTGATTTTATTGCTTGTTTTTAAGGCTTTAAATGGGCTCGCCCCTTCTTACTTATCTGAGCTTTTAAGTATCCACACCCCAGTTAGGGCGCTAAGGTCTTCTAATCAGATGATTCTGGACGTTCCCAGGACAAGGCTCAAAAATAGAGGGGATCGGGCCTTTTCGGCTGTAGGCCCTGTCCTGTGGAACCGCCTACCTCAGAACATCAGATCTGTTCAAAATCTAGAGACCTTCAAGTCCTTACTCAAAACTCACCTGTTCTCCCTGGCTTTTAGTTCGAGTTGAGCCCAGACATCTCAGTTGTATTGTATTTTATTTTATCCATTTTAATGTATCCTATTGTTTCTGTTGTTCCTTGTTTTATTGCTGGCTGAACCTGTCAAGCACTTTGGTCAACTATAGTTGTTTTAAATGTGCTATACAAATAAAGTTGAAGTTGAAGTTGAAGTTGAAGTTTTAATACAGTGATAAAGACTGTTTAAAAAGCTTCTTTCACTAACTGCAATGAAAATTAATTTTGTAAGTCAAAACTTATGAACTGCAAATGACGTTGTCCGGATTCAAATGAATTATTCTTTAGAGTTGACTTGGTTTTCATGAGAGAAGTGAGAACTTCAGAAGTTTACCTCTTTCATATGTCACACAAAGTTTATCTTACAGATCATTTATCTTTGGCTGCAAGTTCTAAGTTTTTTCTTGAACGTGATTAGCACCTTGACTCATGTGACCTCAAGAACTCACATGACCACAGTGACTCTCAAGGTGCTAACAATCACGCAAGAGGTTAAATGCCTGGGACTCCACACCTGAATATTGAAGAAGCTTTTCAGATGAGATGAAGTGTACAGTTGCGTTTCTGCTTAGAACTCAGATGTGACTAGGTCACTCGTTTTAGGGATCTACCCATTGAATAAGTTAGGGGAAAGAGTCTCACATAAAGATAAGAACAATAATTGAAACTATGTTAAATCAACACTGTACTGTCAACCTAAATTTCATTGAATAAATGTTAAATTCTGACATTGATTCTTAATCATTTTTGCACCTTTGGTTAATATTAAAACAATCATGACTAAAAATCAATTGAACTTCAACGGTATTTCAACTGTGACATTTCATTGAATCAATGGTGAAGTCTGACATTGATTTTTAGTCACTTTTGCTTGTTGAAATCATGACTGATGATCAACAGGAATTTAATGGTATTTCAACTGACTTTCAACATTGAATGTGACATTTATTCTTGCTCCCTTCTGCACCCTCAGTTAATATTGAAACAATGTGGACGTCACTACTAAAGATCACTAAAGATCAGTGGTTTTTCAATTGATGTTAAACATGGTGTAATGATGTTGATTAAAACATTTTTAACTGTACTCTTAAACAATAGGCTCTAACATGTAAATGACAACAGACAACTTCACATCAGTTAAAAACAAGTTTATTTATTAAATCAAGATTAGTTTAAAATCGTTTTTGGTGAATTCACTCCTATACTGAATGATGTCCTGCCTCCACCCAGTCTGGATAGTAGCTGTGAACTGCTTATAGATAAAAGAGAATTATTAGACTGTCACTGCCTCCATTTGCAGAGTATGAAAAAATATGAAAGGAGCATACTTTGTTCAGATTTGGAGTTTTCTACTTAATATATGTCTCTGTCCCTCTTTCATTCTCTAACTTATCCTCGCCAACATAACCCTTTATCAGTTATCAGTTATGTTAGCAAGCTAACTTCAGTTAATGACATTTTAGAAGTGGCTAATAATGACCATTTTGACAGTTACACATCTACAGTATGTATCACTGTATATAGTGTTCCACAATATATATGAAATATAATTGGTTAAAAATACATTTGGCACAATTCAGATATTAGAAAATAAGTGAACGCTTAGCTGATGTATGTACAGAGGAGATCTCTGGAGTGCAGTAATGTCGACTAATACAGGATTGTCTCCCTCAACCATATCAATCATATAAATCAGTGACTTTTCAATATTGGACAGGTGGGATGTACCACTGTGAGAGGGGTGCGATGGAATAGTCCAACTGATAATTTCCCGGTCAACTATCCATGTCTTTTCATCAATCAATGGCATATCATAATGAATATATATATATAATGAATTTCCCTCTGGGATCAATAAAGTTATTCTTATTCTTATTCTTATCAATAAAATTACCCGGTCAACTGTGAATCCATGACTTTTCAGCTATAAATCCATATCAATATACAGTGCATCTGGAAAAGTAATCACAGGTGGAATCACAGTTGTAGAAACATCTGACAGATGATCAGTGGAAACAGGATGCACCTGAGCTCAATTTTGAGTGTCATGGCAGAGGATGTGAATACTTATGTACATGTTTTATTTTTGTTTTTTATTTTTATTAAATTTGCAAGAATTTCAAGCCAACCTTTTTCACTTTGTCATTATGGGGTATTGTGTGTAGAATTTTGAGGTGAAAATTGAATTGAATCCATTCTGGAATAAGGCTGTAACAGGACAAAATGTGGAACAAGTGAAGCGCTGTGAATACTTTCCAGATGCACTGTAAATGTCATTACTATTACACCATCAGTTACCATCAGTATTTTAACATTGATTCAATATTTATTTAGCATTAAGCTTTCAATCTCGACCATAATGATGATTCAGATGAAAAGTCAATATTAATTCAACAGTGCCAAAAATGCTAACCTTGCCAATATTTCAGAAAAGTTCTATCAAAAGGATGATGATGCACTTTAAGAGCTTATTTTATAGAGATGGTGGTATAGTGGTGAGCATAGCTGCCTTCCAAGCAGTTGACCCAGGGTTGATTCCCGGCCATTGCAGAGAGTAGTGGTATCCAAAGCACGAGATGCAGCACTTGCACTTATATCTGTCTTCAGTGTGCATGTAGTTTTGACAGATCCACAGAAACTGTGCTGTACTCTCTCAGCAAATGCTTATAATCTCAAGCCAGGCAAATACTTTGGTTCTCATTCGCCCAGGTTTACAAATGAGCGACTTGGGCCTTGTTCATTGCTAATGTTTGCTGTGGAAAAGGTCTAACTAAGGTACTATGAATTCTGGATCACTGACAGGAGGATACCGACAAACTACTAGGCTGATTAACATGGAAGGCAGATAGCCTTTTGGGAAGAAAAGAGGGGTTGGGCCACATGCTAAAGTGTTGGAGTGCTACAGTTTAACAAGGTGTAAATCAGCAAACTGTTGCCTCACTTTGTTCACCTGTGTGCTGTGTTCCTGGGTCTGGTCAGCTGCAGGACCAAACATATGGCCTGTAATTACAGGCAGCGTCCTAAGCATTTTCCTGCATCTCGCAGAAAAGGGGGACCGGGCAAGCCACACCTATCACCTTGCCAAGGTCAAGGTAGACATCTGTTTGCCAAGTTCTCTGGTTATGAAAGCGAAAGCCTGGAGTAGAGCATCACTCAAGCTCTGTGTCAAGGCATCAACTCCAGCAGTGTGGAGAGTTTGTGAAAGAGCTATAACCAGGTGGGAGAGAATGCCCCCCAGTATGGCCCATAGCACACCAGCTACAGACCAACTTTGTAGTTTGCTATGACTCAGATAAAATCAGAGTTGTGAGTGGCTGCATCCAATTACCATAAGCCACTCAACTACAGTCCCTAAATCTTCAACACAGTCATCACGACAAGGCGAGAACACCACAGCTAGACTGAACATGTTATAAATGATGATATTAATGCACAGCATGCAAATATCACTCACAAGCATTGAGTGAAGATGCTATGCAGGTAGCAAGGCACATCCACCAGTGAAGAAGTTGGCTACTTACCTGGTCAAACGCTCCTCGGCTTACAACTTACAGCAAAGCTCCTGGTGGAGAAAGGAATCAGCTATTCAGCCTCTGTTTGGAAAAGGTTACGAGGCTACTGGCACAGGCAGTAAGCACTGATGCTGGTTAATGCTAACAACATACACAACCTGCACAAAGCAAGAAGATAAAAAGGAGACGATTGCTGGATGCCAAGCCCCTTCATCATGTTACTTGCGTCACCCAGGTGACGTGTGTGTCTCTGGTATTATGTTTTGACCTCTGCACGTGCATGCAAAGAACACCCAGGTATTTAATACTGTCTGTGATGGTCAGAAAGAAGAAGAAATAAAACAAAGCATGGCCATGGTAAAAAATATAATGCCTATCATCTTACATTATGTTAAGATGACACCATTATGTTCCAACAGAACATACAGCAACAGGCCATCTTTAAGCATCTTTAAGCAATTTAACCAAATTGGCCAATTTACTGAGAATAAAGCTCTGAATTACAAAAATTATATAACCTTTAAGAATTTACCATTGTTTTCTTTGCTTCTGGTAACTGCAGAGTTGCCTCTGCACTGTCCAGCTTCTGTGCTGCAGGACTGATGGAGGTCCCTTACTTCTCTGGTCAGCTCTGTCATCGTGGTTATCAGTTTTTGAAAGGCAGCATGTGTCGACAAGAATAAGAAAACTGAGAAATATTGGATTGTGATAAAATGGATAATCTTTGTGAAATTAGAAAAACAGCTATATCAATAATGTAAGGCTTTACATTTTGTATTGATTCCAAAAATTTAAGTAATTCAATCTGTTCAAATTGCATACAAGTTTGTCCCTTTCACATATGAATGAATCCTCTGTAAAATGTCAGAATACAACATTTTTGGAGTTTCTGGAATCTGAAAAAATTAAAAATAAAATAAAGGGCTGGAGCTGTGAAGATAGCTGGTAGCTGGCTGGAGCATGAGTTTGGTTGCTGGTAGTGGGATGAGGGGCCGACTGCAGAGTGGAGGAGGCTGTTTAGAAAAATGTTTAATAAAAAATAAAAGGTTACATAAAACGTATCCATAAATATGAGGGGCCGTAAAATAAAACCATGTGAAAGTGACAATATATGAATGTGAAAGAAGAATGTAAGTACGTGAGAGTGAGAAAATGAATTTTGGCTTGTACGGCCCCTCATACATAAGGGTTTATTTTGTCACACACACAAACATACACACACATATTTTACATCACAATATACTATAACCGGAACTTCACTTTAGGGGCCTGGGGAAACTGTTTTTTTTTTTTGGAGGTTGTTCATCTTCAGAATCTGAATCATTGTACAGGGGATTTGGTCTAAAAGTAAGCATAAAGACTAGTATTGAACAGCATTGTATTTTTCTTCTTTTCCTGGAGTTACAATAACTTCAAAAACTTCAGTATTGCAAAAACGTCCTATATTTCAAGAGCTTATGAAGTGCACTGATGTACAAAGACCTTTTTTTTTCATAAACTTGTTTCTTAGCAAAAAAGTTATGGGAAGACAAAATTATATTTTGTCTTGACTTCATTTTTTTAATTCATTTAAAAACTTTAAAAACAGTATAGGATAGAAAAAATGGAAGGCATGACATTTGAGCCATTCTACATGTTTGAACCAAAGTATGTTGTGATATTACAGTATGTATATACTATCCATACACAAGCTTGTACAAAACATAAAGTACTGAAATGTCAGTCTGGGAAAAACAGACACACAGTTTAACTTTAGTTTTCTCTTTAGATTGGTCTGACTTTCTTCTTCAGACTGCAAGTCCAATGTATCACAGAGTTCACTGAGATACTGAAGAGTTCTTTCTGCTTCCTCAAATGTGTCTACAAGCACAGACTTAATGTCGGGTCAAAATGAAATTGTTAACCAAAAAGCTTGTTACATTAAAATATCATAAAACCTATGTTGATAATGCCCACCACAGCTTATGAGGAGCCTGACTGGTTCATACGCTTGTCATGACTCATTGGGATCGTCTCTCCTCTTTATTGCGGCCCGGACCTTGGCTGTTTCTCAAAAAGGATGTGGGGGTCATAAAAGCTTCTCCCCTTTTATCCAGGTATTGGGGACAATTTCTGTGCCACCACTACTGAACTACACAATGCAACACTCCTTTATCTTTCAGTTTTTTTTATTTTTTTATTTCTTCATCTAGGATAAATGGTACAAAGATTTTTTTTTTTAAGTTAAACATATTAACTGAACTAAATAAGAACTAAGTAATAAAAATGTCTAAAGGCAACAATTAATGACTTGACTTTAAAGCCTGATAAAACACAAACTGATTCATTTTACTGGCTATGTATGATAGAGATGGCAATGAAAGTCGTGTTGTCAGGGCAAAGAAAATATTTCCTTGTAATATTTTGGAGCTTTATTACACCAAGACTGCTGTTCAGCTGCCACACTTGGTAGCATCCAATTGGTCTTTACTGGAAGTAAGACTCCTTGTGACAAAACGTTTGGAAAATTATAAATGTGTCACTAGCTACTTTCACAATATTGGAAATGATAGTGGTGTCATCTACAACTTTTACACACTTATCCCCATCTCCTGAAAACAGGGTGTACTTTTCAGTTACTACCTTTCTGTATTGTTCTGAATGGCCTATTTTAGGCACAAGTGGACCATCATAATGCAGATGCATTAATATGTGTCCTTTTTACCCCTCAGCCAAAAAGGCTGATGGGGTATTGTTGTCACTCTGCAGAGCGGGCGGGCAGCATGGACACCCAAGTTTGTGAATGTGATAACTCCAGAAGGAAGTCACCTAGGACTTTCAAATTCATACCATAGGTGCATCTACTAAAAATTTTGGACGAGTTTGAATCTCGGTGACCTCAAGGTCAGAGGTCAAGTTTTCTGAAAATCTTGTGACTGCGATAACTCAAGAAAGAAGTCACCTAGGACTTTCAAGTTCAAGTTCAAGTGAGTTTTATTGTCATTTCAGCTACATACATGTTATACAGTACATAGTGAAACGAAACAACGTTTCTCCGGAACCAGGTGCTACATATAACATTCAAATTTTCATTTCATTTCAAATTCATACCATAGGTGCATCTACTAAAAATCTCAGACGAGTTCAAATCTTGGTGACTTCTGGAGGAGAGGAGGCTGAGGGATGGCACTGGCAGTATTTTTTTAGCTGTGATGCCTTTACATCTGGTTTTTCTGAAAGCCTTTTCACATCTTAATCTTTCCTATTTAATTTTCATAAGGAAATTGCTATAGAAAACAACATAAAGTTGTCATACAACTCCACTGGTATGCTATTCCTAAGCACTACTACTACTGACTCAATCAAGTTAAAATCATCATCAGTTCTTAATTTTGAGTTAACTTCAGGAAAGGTTATTTTGTTCTTCCACTCACCGACTTGAACACATTTGTCATAACCAGAATAACCATTAAGAGCCTTTGTGTTTTTTATTGAAAGCTCTTGCAGGTGCATCACAAACAAATGAACGTACTTTGACTATTGTCTGCCAGCAATTGTAAATAACACTGTTCTTCAAAATGTCACTAAGGTTTTTAATAAATGGGCCCAAGAACTGAATAACACTTTTTGGCTTGCTAAAACCACAGTGGAAGCCAACAGGGAATGGGAATTTGGTGTAGTCAACATTTACAATTGCAAGAATTGGCCAGAACTGAAGTCTATTGCTTTTGAAAAGAGGGAGTCTGTCTATATTAAACTAACTTAAATTTCATTTAAGTTAAGTTAGTTAAATTTCATTTAAGTTAGCAGGCAAGAACAAAGATTTTAGCCATGACACCAACTCTGTAGCCAAGCCAAAAAGATTTTATTCCACACCATCCATTTCCATAGTTGTTATTTGACCTTGCATCCTATCCTGGCATCTTTGTCCTGGCATCTTTAGGTAATTCTGGGTGAAACACCAACAAAATGCCCAAGAGTGCAGTTAGTGCCACTAAAGATACTGAAAATGTAGAAGCCCAGTATCTTAAGAATGAGACTGAAGAAGTTACCAGTTGGTAAACGAAACGTTTCTCCCACTAAAAAATCGCTACGTCCAGATGAACAGATTCAACTTTTTAGGATTCTTTTACCTGGATTATTGAGCATGCATCAAGAGATAAAAACTCAGTAGTTGGAGCTTCAGCACCATCTTCAGTATCAGCATTATCTGACTTAAAAGCTGATGTACATCAACCAAAGCTCTCAAAACTGAATTCATGAGCTATGTCCAGTGATACGGAGGTCTCACTGACTATTTAACTCGGCTCATAGTCTCTTGTAACTGGTGGTTTGTCTGCAACTGAGTGACACAAGTCTGGCACACCTGACTCCACTACCACCCTTGGGCACTTAACTTTATCCAATTATACAGCTGTGTCGCATTGCAAGTTTTGTTTGCTAAACATCTCTTCAAACTGTTGGAGTATCTGACTCTGTGGCCTCAAGCATTTACCTAAATTTGTGCCTCTTTGACCAGCGTGATGCCATTATGAGTGTGGTATTGGTGTGTAGATTCAGATATTTTTAAAAATATAAACAATGGCTTAAGACTAAAGATATTTTAAGGACTAACTTACTTGATTATGGATGGTATGTGCTTTATTGGAATCTGAAATAAGAGAAGGAAAAGATAAAACACAATCAATAAAAAGAGTGGGAACATGAAATTCAAATACAAGCAAATACAAGCATACTAATTATTTACTCATTATTCCCCACACTCTTTTCTTGCATATTCCAATAAAATGTCACCTTCACAACTCCACCCCTATAATACAAATAATACAATTAAAAGACTGTAATTTTGTGAGTAGTGAGAGGCTTATTTTAATGAAAGAGCCCTGACAGGTTTACTGGAGCTCAGAATTTATCCAAAGAATTGCTGCTTTATTACGAACCATTCAACCACTACTAGAATCTGTGTCTAACAGCTGACCTGTCAGATGTGTAAAAGAATTCAGAAGTTTAAAGTTACCCACTGTGCATTATCTAATTACACACTATTCTCAATTTAATAGCTAGTTACTAGTTTTTGACTCTGTGCAGTGCTGTAGGTAACCTATTTTTATTTAAGTCAAGGAAAGAATATGATTGTCACCTGTGTGCAGCAAACAAGACATCAATAAGTTTATGCAAAATCCTAAATTACATTGAGGACTGTGTGGCAGGCAAACTATGTTTTTTTAAGTGCACAAGTATGACTTAAAAAAAAAGCCACACACACAAAGACTGGAACCTGCTTCGCTTACTGCAGACAGTAACTTTGCTATCTGTTTCTTGCAATGCAAAGAATGTGTTTCCCTCTCCATCCAACAGTATTGCACTGTTCCAGTTTATTCCAATTTTCCAACAATTTATGAACAAGAAATTAGTGGACTTGGCTCTACACATTCAGGACTGTCGATTATAAATATCTATATTTCTTTTTTATGTATATTTTAAGAAGCTGGAAACAGTACATAAATTATTGTACAAAATGCGTAATTGAAAAATAATATAAACATAGTTGGAAGATACTATTTTTAAGTGACTTTATAGCACCCTTGCCAATATAACTTCATGCTAGCTTTATGACAAGAAGGAAAATTCTGACATAAAAACTGCATCTTTGTTCAGGTTTTGTATTGTCTACAAAATATATACTTTTCAACAATAAATCCACAGCATATCAATATCATTTCCCAGTTAACTATAAATGCACAACTTTTCAAATATAAATCCATGGCATTTCAACATATGTCAGAACAAGATCCAGGGTTCTGACATATGTCCATGGTGTGGTTAAAGTGGTGGGTGGGCTCATTTACATTTTGAGAGAAGCCAATTAAGTGAATAATAGAATAAATGCAGTGTTGAGGCTGTCACTTTTAGCATCTATATAAATGTTAAAATCACCCACTGTAATTATTTTAATCTGAACTGAGCTCTAAATCAGATTAAAAAGTCTGAGAAATCAGATAAAAACTCTGAGTAAGGGCCAGGTGAACGATAGATACAACAAATACAAAAACAGTTTTTTGAGTTTTCCATTTAGAGTATACAAGGCTAAGAGTCAGGCATTCAAATGAATTAAAACTCTGTCTGGGTCTTTAGTTGATTAATAAGCTGGAGTGAAAGATTGCTGCTACTCCTCCTCTTCGGCCTGTACTTTGAGGATTCTGGCACTTTTGGAACTACAAATCCACAACTTTTCAATATTGGACAGATGGAAGAGGGGTGCAATGGAATAGTCCAACTGATAACAGTGTTCATTTCCCAGTCAACCATGTCTTTTCAACCTAATCATTGTCACCTGGTCAACTGTGACACATGACAATGTTTAGGTTCCTAATGATTAGGTTCCCACTGTCGCCATGTGCTTGCTCATTGGGGTCGTCTGATTGTTAGGGTTTTCTCACTATTATTGTAGGGTCTTTACCTTACAATTTAAAACACCTTGAGGTGACTGTTGTTGTGATTTGCTGCTATATAAATAAAATTAAATTGAACTGAGACGGGCCATCCCTGGACTGTCAGCAAACTGCAAATGCGCTACCCCTGCTGGACCATAAATTCCACTTAAGCCATCTACCTCTGACAGACAAGAGCCCCTAATTTGAGGACAGCAATGTACATATTTTGGAAAGAGAAGTCCAATGGTTTGAAAGAGGAGTGAAGGAAGTCATCTCCTGAGATCTATCCCAAGACACCTATTCACACCTTGCCTCATGTGACCAAAAGAACTCGTGTGACTAAGAATAAGAATAACTTTATTAATCTCAAAGGGAAATTCGTATGTCTGACATAGCTCATCTGCTATTTGTATGAGAATTGTAAGGCCTGATGGCTGTGGGTGCGAGTGATTTTCTGTAGAGAGGAGTCTTCCAGTTGTGGTCTGATCCTCTGGAGTGCCTCTGGATGTTTAGTCTGTATCTTAGCAGCAGTTTCATGGAGAACTTCACATGGAGCTTCAGCTGTTGCCTTGGGTGGAATGTACACAAGTATTGTTATGATATGACTGAACTCTCCTGGCACACAACATGGCTGCATACCAACTGCCAACAATTCAACATCAGGACAACACATCCTCTCCTTGACAGTGACATACGTAGGACCACATCATCTCTGGTCCACAAACAAAGCCAGACCCCCACCTTCTCTCCCGCCACCAGCTTCAGCATCTCCATGCAACCACATGAGGGTGAAACCAAGCAGATCCACACCAGAATCTGAGATTCAACCATGTTTCAGTAAAACACATAAGGTTGCACTCACGGTATACTTTCGGAGTCTTCACCAATATCTTCAGCTCATCACTTTTGTTGGGCAGAGAGTTGACATTTCCCATGATGACTGTTGGCAGAAAGGCCTTATATCTCCACTTCCAAGCCTTCACCTTTGCACCAGCACGGCAACCACGAAAACACCTCTTTTTCTCAGCTGGAATAGGGTGGTATCTTCCAGATTTGCTCCGTTTCAATGAAAAAAGCTCTTCTCTTGAATAAACTCTTCTCCCCACAGAAGTATCCATCAGTACTTGACAAAAAAAAATACAACAAAAATGAAGTAACGTTTGAGTAAAGATCAGAGCTACCAGACTTTGCTGCTTCCAGTTGAAGTGCATGTTCTAGAAAACAACTACTGTGACTCTCAAGGTGATAAAAACCACACAAGAGGTTAAATACCTAAGAATATTTTCTGATGAGATTAATTGTACAGTTGCATTTCTGCTTAGTCACTATTATTACTATATCACTCTTTTTAAGGATATACCTTTTGAACAAGTTAAAACCAGAGAAGAGTGTGATTAAAATGCTGGCCTTGATAATATTTCAGAAAGGTTCTATCAATAGGATGACGAGTCAGTCTAAGTTGTACTTTTGCAGCAATGGTGGTGCAGTGGTGAGCATAGCTGCCTTCCAAGCAGTTGACCCAGGTTTAATTCCCGGCCACTGCAGTTGGTAGAGGTATCCAAAGCACAAGATGCAGTACTTGCCCTTGTATCTGTCTTCAGTGTGCATGCAGTTTTGACAAATCCACAGAAACTGTGCTGTACTCTCTCAGCAAATGCTTATAATCTCAAGCCAGGCGAATACTTTGGTTCTCATTCGTCCAGGTTTGCAAATGAGCGACTTGGGCCTTGTTTCATTGCTAATGTTTGCTGTGGAAAAGGTCTATTCATAGAGTTGGTTTGGACTTTTAAATAAAGACATGCAGTAGTCCCATCCCCAGAGTCCCTCTTTAAATTTTGTGCTAAATGTTTTCAGTGAAGATAATATTTCATATCTGGTGTTTACAGGTAACAAGACTGACACCCTTTGACATAATACATAAGTTAGTACTGTGGATCAGGTTCACTGGTCAAGTAACTTGACAAGTTACCCAAATAGCATTTCCGCTTAGTTAGTATTTAGCTAGGAAAAGTATTAACACAAGCAATCAAGCTAATGTCAGCAAGCTAGCTGCAACTTCAGCTATGCTGCACCATTCTAGCAATTGTTAGTTTCCAACATTAGCCAAGTGTAATTTACAAACAAGAAGTGTGTTTGATGACTCACCTCACAAACTAGCACCTTGTGTTTGTCATCTCTTCATCTCATCTACCTTATCTAGTAGTTCATTTTATAGGACAACCATACTATTACTTACCATAACTATCCACCCATCCATTTTCTTCCGCTTATCCGGGGCCGGGTCGCGGGGTCAGCAGCCTAAGCAGAGAAGCCCAGACCTCCCTCACCCCGACCACCTCCTCCAGCTTATCCAGGGGAACACAGAGGAGTTCCCAGGCCAGCCGAGAGATATAATCTCTCCAGCATGTCCTGGGTCTGCCCCGGGGCCTCCTGCCGGTGGGACATGCCCCACCTCCCCGACAAGGCACCCAGGAGGCATCCTTGTCAGATGCCCGAACCACCTCAACTGGCTCTTTTCAATGTGGAGGAGTAGCGGCTCTACTCTGAGCCCCACCCGGATGACTGAACTCCTCACCCTCTCTAAGGGAGAGGCTCATTTCCACCGCTTGTATCCACAATCTCGTTCTTTCGGTCACTACCCAAAGCTCGTGACCATAGGTGAGGGTAGGGACGTAGGACGACCGGTAAATCGAGAGCTTTGCTTTTACGCTCAGCTCTCTCTTCACCACGACAGACCAGTACAGCATCCGCATCACTGCAGCCGCAGCCCCAATCCGTCTGTCAGTCTCCTGCTCCCCTCTCCCCTCACTCGTGAACAAGACCTCAAGATATCCCTGACCCGAAGTGGGCACTCCCTGAACACCCACTGAGAATGAATCCCACTTATTGACGGAAATGTGGACCAAGCTCTTGTAACGGTTGTATAAGGACCAAATGGCTGTAGCAATGGGCCAGACATTCCATACTCCCGAAGCACCTCCCAAAGAATATTCAGAGGGATGCGGTCAAATGTTTTCTCCAAGTCCACAAAACGCATGTAGACTGGTTGCTTATTATTGTAGGGTCTTTACCTTACAATATAAAGCGCCTTGAGGCGACTTTTGTTGTGATTTGGCGCTATATAAATAAAATTGAATTGAATTGAATTGAACCAAAATAAACCAGGAC
>VUQS01057014.1:0-10912 GCA_015108495.1 Heterochromis multidens | reverse complement strand
AGATGTCAAGAGATCTTAGTTTCCTTAACAAAAAGAGGCGGCTCTGCCCCTTTTTGTATAGTTCGTCTGTATTCAGCGACCAGTCTAGTTTGTTATCTAGGTGTAAACCTAGATATTTATATTTTGTTACCACCTCTATGTTCACCCCACAAACTTTCACAGGCTGGACAGGGGGCCTGAATCTTCGGAAATCTACTATCATTTCCTTCGTCTTAGAGGTGTTCAATATGAGGTAGTTTTTGTGACTCCAGTCGCTGAAGGCTTTTACAAGATCCCTATATTCAGATTCCTGTCCATTCCTGATACACGCCACAATGGCAGTGTCATCCGAGTATTTCTGGATGTGGCAGGACTCAGAGTTGTATTTGAAGTCTGCTGTATACAGTGTGAACAGGAATGGAGCCAGGACAGTCCCTCGTGGAGTGCATATTTTCAACATATAAGTGGTAACAAAGTTTCAGTCCTTTATAAACCACAAACTACTCACCCCAACACTGCTCAAATCCAAATTTCTGGTGGTATTCTCATCCTGCTCTGTTCTCTCCTTCTTCTTTTGAGCACCACTTGTTTTTACATGGCTTGCTAAACATTATTTATAATGCCGCTGCACCAACAAACTACTCTATAATGTAACTGAAAAGCAAATTGTTGCATAGTTGACGTCAACAGGATCACGGGCATTTTCCACAAATGACACAGAGTATTGTTATATACTTCCCAGCATGCCTACAACCATCATCACTTATTTTTAATTAGTGGAGTGTAAAATGATTGAGTAAATGTTTGCACCTAAAAATCAATTCATAAGGAGAACGTATACTGCATAAACAAAGTTAGGCTTTGGTTCACAAGACAGAACTATGACTTAAACATATAGTGGAACTCTTATAATCTGTCCAACTTTAACTAAACACAACAAGAAGTATATGCATGCTGTGTACTGCAGGAGGGCCCCGTTGCCTTTAGGGTCTGTATTGCAAAATGTTGTACTGATCCATTACAAATTAAATACAAGACCAATATCACTGATACTATTAACTGAGAGAGCACTGTGTCATGATTTATGAAGTGAATGCATCATCAGTATGCTTAATCTGAATACTTTTTAATGGCAACTAAATCACTGAGAATTCTTTCTTTCCTGACTTTTTTTGAGACCTGGAATGTGTATGGGCTTGCCTGAAAAGTACTTTGGATGTTTTAAATGTGCTGTATAAATAAAAATGACTTGACTTGACAGTGAACACAAAAGGGTTATTATGTTCAGACATTTTCATATTTTATGTTTGGGATATTTTTTTTTCAGTTCCAATAAATTAATTAATTTAACACGTTTCACTGGGCTGAATATATTGTTTGAATGTCTGAATACAGTCTATAGGTAGTTGGTCTGGTAAAATACGGACCAATAACATGAGTCATGACTGATGTCTCTCTAGAAGGCCTCTGCCAGTGGTCTCTGTGTCTGTCTGTCTGGGTTTGTCTGAGGGATTTCCCTCCTCCTCACTTACTTTCTTTTGCTGCTTGTTCTGGGTTTTCATGTGTTTATATAAATTGATTTGTTGCCACAGTAGATCATTTTCTTCCTACATGCATTGCTGTTTGCATTGTTTTCATTTACAGCCATAAAATATCCCCATGAGACGCTCCTCTTTCTCACTCATTGCAGCCTACATGTGTCTGCTGAGTCAGGTGAAGACAGGACAACAAAACACAGCAAAGCAGGGAGTAGGGGGAGAGGGATGTCTACTTTTTGATGAAACAGGAGCAATATACTAAACTTAGAGGAGAGAAACAAACTACAGAATCAGTCCTATCATGCCATCCATACCGCCCCACCAGAAGTTACACCTTTGTTTACAGCAGCTTTTTAATTAAATGCATTGCTAGCATGTTGTCCACTTGTGGTCAGAGATGGCAGCGACTGTGTTCATCAACCATGTCAAACCCAGAAAACACACAGCCAAACTCAGACCTTGTATTAAGAATAACATGGTTTTTAATAGTTACTTGTGTTAAGCGATATTCCTGCTGCCAGTTGTTATACTTAACTTAACAGTAATTGCAGAACATTTACTAAATTATCATTACTCTGACATCAGGAGTGGCACACCTGCATTCAGTATCATTCTGTATAAAAACATTTATCATTTTTCGGTCTCAGATGTGGAGCTTTTTTAGAGCTTTTTATCTTAAACTGTGTGTACTTTACTAAGCTGTGAACCAACACACCTGTTTCTGTGAGTCACCAGACTGCACGACTTTCTGTTGCACATAGAGATGTGTCACATGGAGCAAATAGCTTAAATTTACATGTACATTTAGCAACAGGGAAACGTTTTAACTCATATTTAATAAGATAAAAACATTTTTATTATAATAGCCTTGTAAAATCTTTATCTATGCTAATTTGTTACTTTAGGTAGTTGGCAGTTTGACCATTTTATTGCTCAAAAAAACAAAAAGCAAAAACATTTTAATGCCATAAAATGATACAGATAATCGTTCTCATATTAAGAAGCTGGAGGTTTAAAGCATAATTAAAAGAGTAATTGGGAGTTACAAAACTTGCATCTCACAAGCTTCATTTGAATTGATTTACAATATTAGACATTTGGCACGGTCACATCAGGCTGGTTCCCATCAGAGGTTAAAGCATGGCCAGCTTAATGTCACTGATGCAGCAAAGGGTGTAAATGTTATATAACATGATTACAATCCTGCAGGAGGCCTCATGTATATAAACACTTGGAAAGGCATTGGCTGATTCTGGACAACCATGGAGAAACTAAAGATATTTTTAGCCACTGTCTTTTGTCTGGGAATGACCTCGGCAGCCTCTGTAAGTCTGTAAGACCTTAAACTTATTAGAATCCAAAAGCATGTAAATTTACAGAGTAATGAATCAGCTCTGAATCTGAATTGTGGACATTGTGACTGCAATTTATCAGCTGGAAATTTAACAGCTGCTTCGTGTTGCATGACTGCTATTTCCCAAAAGCAAACTCTCTGAAAAGATCCACAAACTGTGTTTAGCTATTAACTGCTTATTTACACTTTCAATTCAACAGTTTTATTACAAAAAGTAAGGAGGAAAAAAGAAGCATTAGGCAGTCCCATGTCATGAACTTTAATGATCTTGTTTATTCATAAACTAAAGCAAATATTGTTCAGATCAATATCAAAGTCAAAGCCAAAGTGTGTTCAAAAGTTGTTGTTTTTTCAGTGCTTTCAGAAGTATTTGTTATTTCACTGCACAAAGAGCTTAAAAGGGACATAAAAGTAGATGTAATTCTATTGTTGGGGTTAAATAATAGAACAATGCTGACATACAGTTTCCATTTTTTTCTTTTGTTTAAAAAAAAAAGAATTTCAAAGACATTTTTGAGGGTTAAGAGTGTTAATGATTTTGTTGATACTGCTGTTGTTTCCTTTTTTATGTTTTGGCGTAACGGGTGTATATGAGCATTTATTTGGTATATAAACTATGGACTTTAGATGCACTATTTAACAGCATGTGTAGTGTCTATCCTGCGTTGATAGATGTTTTTCACATCAGACATTCTGACTTGTGAAAGATGCACATAGAGACAATGGCTGCATTCGACTGTTTCAGTGTACTGGCTTACTAGGACACTGTGTTAGCTTCCATACTAAAGCTGTGCCACTATTAAGTCCAGAGAAAATGTCTGCTTTGAAAAGACCATTATAGACCATTTTTACAAGACAGGGTTAGGGTTAGGCAGCTCTCACCCTAATGCGCTATATATCACAACATGTTTTGCAAAATGTCATAAATGTCATCCTCTCTCATATTTGTTTTCTTAGCCGTTTGTATCACTTTTTTTTTTTTACTGTTACTGAAGGTCAGAGTTATTTCTTCTCTGTGTTTCTAGCTGGATGTGGTGCAGACAGAGGGCGGCAGCATTCAGGGACAAAATATCCTCCTTGGTCCTTTCCGGTCTGTGGATGTTTTCAAAGGAATTCCCTTTGCTGCAAAACCTGGACCCTTTGAGAAACCTAAACCTCACCCTGGCTGGGACGGTCCGTTTAAAGAAATCTGACCAAACAAAGCTAACAGTTTAAATGCATTATTTGCACATCACAAATAACAGTTTGAAAATCTGCCTTTATCTTTGATTTTTTTGGTTTTCATCTGCAGGCATATTGAAGGCAACAAAATTTGCCAGGAGATGCCTCCAAATCAACATGATCGACCCTTCATTAACCCTTGGTAGTGAAGACTGCCTCTACCTCAACATCTGGGTTCCTCACGGCCAAAATGGTGACTTTTTTTCACATTCTATATAGTAATGTTGGAAAATGGTAATATTGATACACTAAATGTAGTCCTTTGTGAAATAAATATGCATTTTTTTTCTCCCAAAGTATCATCAAACCTCCCAGTCATGATTTGGTTTTATGGAGGGGGCTTCATGTTCGGTGGTTCCATGGGGCTAAATTTTCTCAACAACTATCTGTACAGCGGTCAGGAAATTGCAGACAGGGGTGATGTCATTGTGGTGTCTGTGGGATACCGTGTGGGAACCTTGGGATTCCTCAGTACAGGGGAGTCTAGCTTACCTGGTAAGTGCTATTAATGGAAAATACATATATTAAAAAAACCTACATTTTATAATTCACTTCCCAATCAACTTAGTGACTACAGTAAAGTGGGGTAATCTTTAAAACTGTCCTGGATTGTTTTTTCAGTAAAATATTTTTCACCACCACAGGAAACTATGGTCTGTGGGACCAGCATGCTGCCATCGCCTGGGTACACAGGAACATCCACTCATTTGGAGGAGACCCTGACAACATCACCCTCTTTGGAGAGTCTGCAGGTGGAGCTAGTGTTAGCTTCCAGGTAAGAGGCTTTAGGAAAAGCATGGTACCACTTTCTACAAATGTATATATGGGTTTGTACATGCATTATTCATGTATTTGGAAGCAAGTAATATATTGATAAGACACATTTAGGCACTGCCAAGCTAGTGTGTAGCATCCTTATGCATGATAATTGCTACAGCAACACCCCCCCCCATTATTCCTAATTACTTAAGCAAGCAAAATGGCAAATAAACTAAACGATTAACAGCAAGTAATAATTTGAATGCTGTATGTTTGTTCCTACACAGACACTCACTCCATACAACAAAGGGCTGATCAAGAGAGCCATCTCCCAGAGTGGTGTCGCCCTTTGCCACTGGGCTTATATCAAAAACCCACATAAGCTTGCAGTGGAGGTATGTCATTGTCATATACTGATCCTGTTATCAAATCCTGGTGCTTTTGGTTGACTTCCTCAGGAAATGATGAAAGTGCCATGATCCTGCATCTGACTGTGGGTTTTGGGCCTTTCAGGTTGCATTCTTTGTTTGGTGTTCATTGTTGTGTTTGTTGATGTTTATGTTTTACTGAGCTTTTTTGAGTTTTTGAGTTTGTTTTGTTCCTTTCAGTGTTTCCTGCCCCATCCTGTTGTGTCAACTCCCCTAGGTTAAGTTCATTCATGTGTCTGTGTTTCCCCATTTTAGTAATGGGTCTCACTTCCTGTTTTATTTTGATAGTTACTTTTCCCTAGTGTCTTGTGTTGAATTTTACTTCCCCTTCTGTCTCATTGTCTTTGATTATTATCAACTGCATCTCGTTACCCTTATCTTTCCAATCTTGTGATCACCCTCATGTGTATAAACAATGCTGTTTTCCCCTCAGTCTTTATCTCAGTCTTTGTTGGTCTACCCTTGTGTGGTCCCTGGTTGTTTCGAGAGGCTTTTTTATTCTTTTGTGGGGTTTTCCCAGTAATTTTGCATTTTGTTCTTTTTTGGACTTCTGCAACAGCCTAATAAAACTGCTTGCCCTTTGTTAAATCCTGTCTGCCTTTTGGGTCCTCAACCTTACACTCTACACAGTCTACATAATTTGCAGAGTGTGACAGAAAAATTTTCATTCCATATCCATAAATCCAGAACGAGTGCTGTAATTTTGTTCATAAATGTCTATATCAGTGATATACAGTCACCCAACTCTGCACTACCCCTTAGCTCTATGTTTTTATGTTTCTTAGATAATTATTTAGATTTTCCACAACTTATGAGCAGTATTTTTTAGACAAATCATGCTGCTGCTTTACCATGTGTTCAGGTTGCTGAGAAGGTGGGCTGCCCAACTGATGACAGCATGGTGGCCTGTTTGAAATCAACTGATGCTGTGACTCTTACCATGGCTGCTCCCCTCCCTGTACAAGGCTCTCCAGACTGTGAGAATTAGGTCTTGTGAATGTAACTTTCTAGCAGAAACTCATAAAAGTTGGAAATTGCAGCTCTCTCTCTTTTTTTCTTTGCAGAGAAGACATAAAAAGACTCCTTGCTGCTTATACTAAAGAGAAGGGGGAAGTTGGTTTGTATATTGCCTTTGCTGAATACGCATCCAACTGGGGTTCAGTACCCAGCCAGGACACAATCAAGAGAACTGCTGTGGAAATTGGGACAGACTACATCTTCCTGGTTCCTATAGAGGCTGCAGTTTATCTGCATGCTGCTAACGCCAAGTGAGACTAGTGCCTTGATTCCCTTGGTTGCTATTGCAGTTGCTTGTGGCAACTACAGCACCACTTTGGAAAGTTCTAGTAATAGTAGTATTTCAACATAACCTGGTTGTTACTGCAGGCTAAACACACTGCTATTGTCTTAAACAGGTCTGGTCGCACTTACTTCTACCTGCTGTCTGAGCCCAGCTTATTGGCTGGACCAGACAAACCCTACCATGACTGGGTGGGAGCTGACCACGCCGATGACCTTCAGTACGTGTTTGGGAAACCTTTCACCACACCAAGTGGTTATGGGGAGAGACACAGAGACCTGTCTGGCTACATGATTGCCTACTGGACTAACTTTGCTAGAACTGGGTAAAATGCACTGTGCAAAAACATGCAAGTTTGTTTTTTTGTTTTTTACAGATGTTACAGATGTTTACTACAAAGTTACTGGATGCATCCTTTCTTTTATTCACAGAGACCCCAACAAAGGACACCTGAAAGTGCCTGTGAGCTGGCCTGAGTTTACCACCAATGGACACCACTTCCTGGACATCAATGCAAAGATGAATGAAAGCTCCATTGGAAAGCAAATGAGGCTTCGCTTTGTTCGCCTTTGGACGAGCACCCTTCCCAGCCTCCCGTCCTACGGTGCCACAGATGTTTAATGATGCATTTTTAATTTAAATAATATATTACATTCTATTAAATAATACATGAAGGAGTGTGCAAAAAATGTGTTTGACTTTTTATTTAGTTAGTTCTACTTGAATGCCTACCAGAGATGCGTGCAGCCAGTTGCATCAGCCACGCAATCAGTTGTGACAGATATATCTGCCACAACCATGTGTTATACCCAGCTCGTTCAGGACATAACAAAGAAGGGAGGTCCACACAGCAACAGTTTTCACCAAACCAATTTATTAATCACAAACTGAAAAAATGGAGAACAAAAGATACCAGGTAGAAACCAAGTAACTTAAAATAGAGATGACTCAACACAATCAAATCAAAGTAAAAAGAAAACCTCAGTTGGGTTCCTTAAAGGCATCGGCCTTTCAGGAGGAGAGAGAGCAATCTTGGAAGGAAACCAGCCTATATAGGCTCCCATATAAGTGATGTCATTTCCTTTATTGGATGGGAGGAGCTGTTAATTAGGACCTGAAAAGGAGGAAGCAGAAACAGGCCCAACAACCAATACTAAAGAGGCCGGAGCTAGAAGTATATGACTGACAGCTTTGGGCAGCGCCCTGTTACCCACGAGTAACCCCTAACACCCTCCCCACTATCCCTTGCCATTATTTAATCCTATTTTAAACATCTTATTATTCTATGGGCAAATTATTTAATATATATTAATTATTTAACCCTTTTAATGATCCCCTAGTAACCCCAGCATCCCACACCCACCACCACCAATTTCCACTATTATTTAATATATATCAATTATTTAATCCTATTTTAAATACCTTGTTAGTCACATTATTCTATGGGCAAATTATTTAATTCTATTTAGGGCTTAATGCCCTGAAAATGTTTTTTTTAATATAGTTTCTGCAGTAATTGAGAGACTTTTATTTTCTATAAACCATATGGGTGTATACGTTTTTTTAAATATCCTAATGATAAACCATGATGATATAGCTGCTAAAAACAGTTACAGCTAGGGTTACTACGGCATTGGTGGTGGTGGGTGTGGGATGCTGGGGTTACTAGGGGTCATTAAAAAGGTTAAATAAAGGTTATATATTAAATAATTCACCCATAGAATAATAAGATGTTTAAAATAGAATTAAATAATGGCAAGGGGTAGTGGGGAGGGTGTTAGGGGTTACTCGTGGTCAGGGTGGTGGGGTGTGTGGGGGTGGTGGGGGTAGTGGTGGGGTGTTGGGGCGTAGTGGCATCATATACCACTGGAGCTGTCACACATGCAACCAGTCTTGTAGCTTGTTTTAACCTTAGAATCAGATTGGTATCCCTTATATGCGAAAGATAACATGCACAGCATTGTTTTCGCCTCTTGTTTCAGTCTCTTAACCACATAAAGGCAGTCCATTTTACTTTAAGCAATTAAAGTAGCACTATTCAGTACAGACAAAAAACAAAAACTGCCACTCAATAAACCTGGACAAAGAGTAAACTGTAATAGAGCTGCTTTTACATTAAAGTTTTCAAATTCATACAAATCCTCCCTTTATTGTGCAGAATCAACAGAGGATATTAGGTACCCAAATCCAAGAGTGGAGAGTGGATTTCTAGTCCGTCACATCAATGTAGCAGCAGCCATTCTGTTCAAGCCATGTTGGGATAACGAGGGGATAGGAAACTAATAAAATAACTCTGGAGGAAGTCAAACTAGACACAAGATACGGAGAAGAAAAGTCACCAAAATAAACCAGGAAGACAGCCACAATAGTTACTGATACAGACTCTCCTTTCACTCTTGAGTACAATTCATTTGCCAAAAAGATACAAAACACCCAACTTATTCATAGCACTGTTTTTTTTTCTATTCTAGATGTCCAGTAATATCATTGAAGCTAATTCTTTTCATCACACAGAGAAATTCTGATATCCCAAAATAACATGGTTAGCTTGAGTGACCTGTGATGTAGTCAAATTCATTCTGAGTCTTTGTTTCAGTTTGTCCTTCAGTGAGACAGACAACAGGTAGGACTTCCAGGGTGTGCCAGTTGCAGACTGATGGTTGACAGTATTTTATCATTTAACACAGACTCTTCCAGAAGGCCAAGAAACACATCCAGAGAGTAGCAGTCAACCTGGTGAGTAAAACTTGATCATATCAGGGAAGAAGTAGTTACCAAAACAACAGGAGTAAATACAAAGTTGAGAGCCCATTTGGTTCCAAAATCAAACGGATCATTCTATTAAAATATTTGTTTGGAATCCTAAATGACATTCCAACTCAGGTTTTGTAATTTAGATTAAAATTGTCCTGCCTATGCTGCTCAGTAATCCTGAGAGCTACATTTGTGTGATACAGACTTTAATTTTAGGCATGTCAGATGAATCATTATGTGTGAAACCCTTTTTGTTTAACAGAGAAGTCTACAGAGATGTCAAGTGATGAAAAGACACCCGAACAGGAGCCACAGGAGGAGGATGAGACAACAGAGGATCTTTGCAGAAAAACAAGGGTTTTTAATTGCACAGATATGAGATATTTACAAAGTACACCGCCAGATAAGATTGTTCTCAGTCACTGAATGTGTGCAGGGAGGTTTCCTGTTGGTCAACTGAAAGAGGAAAACAATCAAAGATTGACAAACACACATTGACACATTTCAGATGGTTTACACCCCACTTACAGCTGCCTTTGTAGTGTGACACCTTTGCTTTTGTATTGTAAAAGCGTTTGACTGAGTGTATCTAAAATCACTTTTATAACTGAAGAATTTACTTGACTTTGCTGCTTCGAGGCATTCTTTACCATCGCCTATAAGGAGCCCTAAGTAGAGTGATGGTGGAGTTTTAGCACCTGGTGCTACACTGAGGGTGACTGCTAGAGGTGCAAAATGCCCTGTCACTGATGCACTGATGGTGACCTGGAACACATTTAAGATGTCTGTTATATTTTTTTTTCCTCCAAGGTGCCTACATATCATCATAACTGACTTTTAGAGGAAGAAAATGTGTCTCCACAAGTAAGGAAATGCTTCAGATGAATCCCTTGCCATATGCCCAGATGGAGATCTCTTTGCAGATAGCAAAGTGATTTGAAAGTGTGCAAAAAAACAAATTTTTTGGTCATGCTTTTTACCCTCATACATGCTTTTATGCAAGGCTCCTTGTTTGCCCGAATCCTCACAACAAAAGTGGAAAGTGTCAAGTTAGTACGACTCTTAGAGCCACATCAATGGGAAATACAACACAACTTTGAATGTAGGACTTTTCCTCATAATGGAGTGTTTTGTTCCAGTTTTATTTGTAGTCGTACTTAAGTAAAGGTTCCAAAGGCTTCCTCCCCCTCACGGATAGGTTGTGGGTGTAGTTCATGAGCATCTGTTATCATGCAAAGCTTTACTCTAATCATGGAATGCAGATTTTAGCACAGACAGGTGCCAAACTGCAGGCAAACATGTCTGAACAGAGACTCAAACAAACACATGGCGAGCATACCGTCAATCTGGGTTTGTCTTTTATTTCTCCATCATCAAAAATGTCTGCACAAATATTACATATGAAAAGTCTACTTTGTGAAATTTCAGGGCCTCCATCCATGTTTGGAGACTTTCATGCTCTTTAAAATCTACAAAACAATTGGTTTAAGAGCTTTTTGGAGCCTGAGGGGACATTTGTGAGAGTTCAAACCTCATAAACTTCATAAAATCATTTGAAAATGTGCTCCTCAGGCTTCAA
>VUQS01057011.1:0-10811 GCA_015108495.1 Heterochromis multidens | reverse complement strand
TCTAAACCAAATCAATATTTGGTGTGACCACCCTTTGCCTTCAAAACAGCATCAATTCTTCTAGGTACACTTGCACACAATTTTTGAAGGAACTCGGCTGGTAGGTTCTTCCGAACATCTTGGAGAACTAACCACAGATCTTCTGTGGATGTAGGCTTCCTCACATCCTTCTGTCTCTTCATGTAATCCCAGACACACTCGATGATGCTGAGATCAGGGCTCTGTGGGGGCCATACCATCACTTCCAGGACTTCTTGTTCTTCTTTACGCTGAAGATAGTTCTTAATGACTTTGGCTGTATGTTTGGGGTCGTTGTCCTGCATTTTGTGAATTGATAGAAATAACCAATCATTATTTATATTTCTGAAAGCATTCTTTGTTTACAGCATTTTTTCACACCTGCCTAAAACTTTTGCACAGTACTGTATTAAACCCAGATATCACTTGCCTCCCAGCCTGAATGGGCATGATGTGTCTGACTTTTACTGACTACTGTACAGACATTGCAATTCAAAGGGTGTTGAAAACTTCCCCGTGGGATGCACTTGTGTTTCTGCGCTCAGAGCTCTTCATCTCTTCATCTCCTCTGTGGTGCATTTAAAAGATTGGAACATCCAACGATTTCCAGGTCACAATCAGAGGATGTAGGAAGGAGGACTGGAGGAGGCATAAATTAGCCAAATGGAAGGCGCCCCTGCATGTTAATTTTACTTGACATGGAGTTAAACCATCGGCTGTCTGGAGGGACTGAAATCTGGATAAGAACTGACAGTGTTTGGCAAGCTGGGGAAAATGGTCAGCTGAAATCTCTATTGAAATATGTAGACTGAAAACCTCCACTATGTTTTCTACTTTGCTAAATGCTGAATGCATGTTTGTACTTTGTGAATTAAGCTCTCTTTTCCCTCCCTTTGCTACCAGCTGCATCTATTTTCATTTACATTTCTGTTTTCTGGCCTTTCCACATCTTGACCAGTTTTCTTTTCATAATGCATTAACTCTGAGGATACCTTAGGAGACCTGCCTGGCACAGTGTGCTCTGACACAAACACAAAAGGGGCTGCAGGGTTTTTAATTGGCCTCTGCCCAAATTAGACAGATTTATCCCTCTCTCACATTAGCCGAGATGACCAGCCTGAAAAATCACGTTGCTCAGGCGTTTCTCTGAGGCTTTCTCTCACCACGCACTTGTCTCAGAAATCGGGCTGAAACAGCAACTTTGACGGTTAATTAGCCTCGTTAAAGAAACCTCTGAGGCCAAATCTGGAAATAAACATTCTTTGTTAGAGAGCGCCGGGATGCTTTCAGCACAGAGCAGACCATTGGATGCAAACAAGGAGGTTTGTTTGGAAAGTTATCAAAAGGATCAAAATGTCTACATCAACAGGCTGTGATGCACCAATCCCCGTTTTATGATGTAGACTTCGTACGGAGCTTCATTCAGCAGTAATTAGATCATGACTCACTACTGACTATTCTCTATAACATGAGTGCCATACCTGCAAATAAGGTACTGCAAACAAGACCCAAGTTTAGACCAAGCGTCACCCAGGTTTATCCCTGACTGCAAGCCAGCGCTCAGGAACCTCATTTCCAGTAACCTCTCAACATCAGGTTAGGGTTGCATTTTAGCCACAAGTTTTAGAAACGAGACGATAATACTTTTCACACCAACTCCCTAACGTGCAGTTTGGCCTTACAGGTCTTCTGTTATAATATTTCTATTTGGGTATGCCAAAAAAATAAAATAAACTTCCACATAATGGGGTAAATGAGAACCTAACCTAATCTGGTGAATGTTAAGGTTAGAGTTAGGGTTAGTGAAATCCAAACCACATTTTCTGATCATTTTAGTGGTCCCTGCCAAGCTACCCACCAGGGCCTTGAAGCTGAAATTTCCTGTGAGAACAGCAAATGCAGAGATATTCATTAAATTTGATTAGGGCATTCGTGCTCCCAACGGGAGTAACCACTGCCATTTTAAAGGCTCAAAATGCTTTTCCTGCACTGCCCTCTCAAGAAAATTGTAAGGTTTCGGTCTGCGACTGCTAAGCCTCCAAGAGTTTAATCATCCCTGAAAGAAGAAAGTACCCAATTTAAAACTGGCCAGGAATAATACTGCTGACATTTCAAGGAACCAGAAACTTCAGATGCAGTAATGAGATGCAATACCAGTAGTGATCTCCATTTTCTGTAGCTTTGTGAATTTGCTATGGACAAAAACAGCCACAGCCAACAGCAACCAATGCATGGCCGATATGGTTACTAATTTACCAAGCTTCCAACGCTGTCCATTTCATAACGTTTGAGTTTAATTATCTACAGTACTTCTAAGAATTGTTGAATCTGGACTACGGTGTAGAGACCCAATCCAATACCAAAGATAGAATGAGCCCAATTTTTTTCACTGGGTTTAATCACATCAATCAGGTTCTTATTGTCACTGCTATGGGTCTCAGGTTTGGGGTTCAGTCATACCTGAACGGATTCAAACGAACCCAAATGTATGATTCCATGTTCATGTGGAACTGTGATCAAAATCATCTTGGGAGAAAACAATATATTTTTAGCCAAGAGGGAGAACATACTTTGAAGTAAGGGAGAAATTTGTTCATCCCATTATTTGTTAATACCATGAAGGGATTGAGGGGAAAAAAAAACCCTCCTGGCATGTAAGTTCCTTGGTGCTCTTTCAGCTATAAAAGGTGTCACATTTCAACTTCTTTCAGAGCACTGAAAGTTTAGATTCATGTAAATAGTGCAGCAGATGAAGCTTTAATGTTATAATCTGCTGTGCATTAGAAAAGACTGTGTGTAAGTATATAGGTATTTTCACACATGAAGTCTGGGCAAAAATCAGGAGAAGCAGGCTGGTACCTTATCCAAAGTTGCTCTTTTTCACACAACACTGGAAGGACTCTGATCGGCTAAGGTGAGGGTGCTGCTGGGGTGAGCGTGCAGGTAAACACTCGCTCTCACTGCTCTGTAAATTCAGCAGACACTTACCTCTGCTATTCTAACACTGGCTCAGTTTAACCTGGTGTTTGGAATCTGGCAGGTTAAAAATCTGACACTGGACTTTTCACTCACAGCTCTGACAGGCGATGTAGAGAAAAGCTCTGGGCAGTAGGCATGAGTAAAAACAGCTTATGTCTGGAGTTTGGATTCTTTCTGTGACAGACGACATTCAGGTTGATCAATTTTGGAGCGGGTCTGACTATCTTTGGGTCTATTTGAGCTGGGTCTACGCCTAGGTCATTCTGGACTAGGTCCAAAATTTTGGACAACTCTGGCATGTTGGTCATTCAGTTTGTGAACAGTGAAAGTTCTCAGGAGTCCTTGGGCTCCTGCTACATCTTTGAACTGAAATCATCATCTTGTTGTGTCACTAGTCTCCCTGTGAGCAAAAACACGAGTTCTATCACAGATTTGTCACAGAGCACCACCATACCTCTAAGCGATCAGCATGCAGCACGATGAAACGGGTGGCGTTGATGCACTCCAGCTCAATGCTGAGTTCTCCGGAGAAGGTGAAGTTGTCCATGTAGACGGCGAGCCGCAGGTCGTAGTGCCGAGGCCTCACCGAGCCCGGTAGTCGTGAGTTTCTCCACGGCTGGACCACCTCATCGTCCCCTCTCTCCCCCATCCTTTCCCCTCTGCTCCCATTCAGCTTTGCAGACCCTCCGGGGCCTCGGGAACTCGGCTCCCCAGTCGTTCCATCGCGATCTCGTCCACCACAGTCCTCAAATCGGACGCTGAGCACCACAGCTACTGCTGTTACAATAATGAGGGTAAGTATGGAGAGGGCAAAGCCCAGCACCAGGCGCTTGTGCACTGTTATGTGGCGCTCAGTGGTTCGAGGCCGGACCACCACTGATTCAGCCCACTGATCCGAGAGGCCACGGCCGTTCCGCATGGCTCCCGGGCTGCTGTCGTTTAGTCCCATTTAGCTTAAAATTTCACTAAAACAGCAAAGAAATAATCTGAAAGTTCAAAGCCAAAAACCAGAATCTGATTCAGAAAAATACTCATTTATGCACAGCTCAGATTCCAGCTTGTTTACAGCAGACTTAAAGTGACTGAATGTGTTTTGGTCGTCCCAAAGATTCCAGTCTGGATTCGGCCTGTCAGGCTATCAGTCTGTGCTGATGAAACTTTTTCAGTTATATATCTGAAAAACTGAACTCTGACCTCGCTGCTGATGGACTGTTATAAACGTCCTTGAGCTCTGCCTAGATGTGAAAAATCAGCACTGCGGCACGTCTTACATTTCAGGCAACCAAACTGACAAACCAGAAAAAATGAGATGGTCATGTGCGTTTTGGTTTTGCGGTGAACAGAAACAAAAAAATCAATGCTGCATGGCTCGATTTCAAGAGTAGAGAAGGCTGAGGAGGAGAGGGAGGAGGGGGATGAAGTGGAGGAGGTATGCCGTTGAGGATGTGGCTATACAGTGAGCGTAACATCCATAGACTGGAAATCAGCTGGGTAAGCTAAACACTTAATCACCACGAGGTACCAAACTGTGAATAAAGACTTGTGCTCTAAAAACAAAAACAACTTACTTGGATTTCCTCACAGATTATGCACTGAAGTCACTTTTGGATGATTGAAATCCTCAATTTGAACTTTAAAAAAGGTCACTTTACCAAGACAAAGATCCTAAACCAAAGTCTGAACTAACACGAGGGAGTTAAAGCAGCAGGTTGTTTGCCCAAGGTACTTGTAAAGTTAATTTGCTCTGAGTTAAAGCTCTTACAAATCTGCAATAAAGCATCAATAAATCCCTTTCGGACTATTATGGGATTATCATTATGTTACAGTGGAAGATTATAATACCATGCGCTACAAGTCTCTTGGAGATTATTATGATTACATTTCAGGTTTGGAGTCACATGAAGATTTAATTAAATCAGACACATCAGCACAGTCTCAGATCTTATTTAGAGTAAAATAAAGGCTTGAATTTGTATCTTTGTCAAGAAATCCACTTCTTACCCCCCCAAAAAAGTTTTAGGTCAATTTGTAAAACCACATGTTTTGTAAGGCTATATCCCCAAATATAATACTTCTGTAATGTTGGGATTGCATTTAAAGTCCAGTTTTGTAGTTACATTTATTTGCTTCCATGTCACTTCAATCTGCTGTTAAAAATGGAGGGAAGCACCTCAGTTTGACCCCTTTCTCTGATGGATTTCAAATTAAAATTTGCTTTGCTGCTGATAAAGGTGCTGTTTAATAACGGTAATAACTCTCTCGCTGCGGTCTCTGTCTGTGGCTCTCTCTCTTTTTTCTCTCTTGGGGGGGGTTAAGTGGATAATTTACGGCCAGCATGTGGGTTTATTTCACCGTGGAGGAGATAATTCACTCGGCTACTCCACGAGGTCTAAACGATCCCAGCTTTCCAGCTCATGAGCCTGATGGATGGAAGGTGGATTAAAACGGATTGATAACCCAGGAATGCATTGATTACATGGATGCAACTTGGTGGGCACAGAAATCCAAGGAAAGAGGTGAAAATTCCCCCTTTCCAAAAATCCACCATCAATCAATCCATTCCTTTAATGAGATCACTCAGATACTGATGAAGACTGTCCAATCATTAAAGGCTGTCCATCGGTAAATATTAAGAAATAAAAAAAAAAAAAAAAAAACTCCTGTGGTCCTCCGGTAACTTCTCTTCTCTTACTGCCGTTAGGAAGCGATGATCTCCGTGTCCGCTTCAAACGGCAGTCGGTCCCTGGGGTGGAAGGAAACCTCTCCGGAGGTGATCCGTTATTAGTAAGACTCACTTCAGTCCCGAGAACAACCGCGCTTTTCTCGTTAAACGCGTCGTTTTCCTCGGTAAGTCAGATGTGAGCACCTGCTTGATACCTGCGGTTTGTTTCAGTCCCCGGGGAGGGGGCTGAGGTTACCGTCGGTCAATAAACTAACCCTCAAGTCCACCCGGGACCGTCCCGAGATTCGTTACACTACCGTTAGAAATCCATTAAGTGCGTGTGATGTGGGAGAAATCCATTACAGACATCACGGGAGTTTACAGATAAACGTCAGGAATCCGTTATTGATCCGCTGGCACATGTGGGTATCCCTTTAAACCGCCAGAGACCAGTTCCAGCACACGCTGATGGATTTAAACACCGGAATCCGTTAATAACAACAACAACGGGCCAATCATTAAGAAAAGAAGAAGAAGAAAAACTGGGGATCAAAAACAACCACGCCGGAGATCAGTGCCAGCCCCGGGGACCGTTAAGAAAACGATCCTGGAAAGCGCCGTTAACAAATTCCACAAAGCACCGGATCTCTTCCTGCAGAGTCCAAAGTAGATGCGGACCGTGCCGGGCGGATTATCCCGCGTTAACGCCGGGAACGAGCCCCTCCGGTGCTCCTTTAATAAACCGGATCCTCCTCAACTTTTTTAGCCCACGGAGAGCCGCTGCTCCTTTCTCCCTCCTCTCCCGGTGATGATGATGGTGATGATGATGATGTTGGTGATGATGATGGCGGTGATGAAGCCTTCCTGTTTAGCATCCCTCCATGCATTGAGGAAAGTGACGTGTGGTGATGCAGGTGAGGAAGAGTCTCGTGCCGCCCGTTCAGCAGTGAGTGCGCTCGCGCTGTGCGTTTCCACTTGAGCACGAGCTGCTGCTCCAACCGAGAGGCACGCGCTGACCGAGGGAGAGAGAGAGAGAGAGACAGAGAGGGAGGAAGGGAAGGGGGTGGGTGGGGGTCTCAATGTGTGAAAGCTACACCTAACCAGCGCTATTCAAATCTATTCCACTCTATTCTCTTCTCTCTGGATACACTGAAAAGCAGACAAAAGAAAACTAATGATGAAAGACAAGTAAAACCTAGTCTGTCTCATGCAGATTTATCTGGCTGTGAAGTAACTGAGTAGTGGGCACCAGGGCTCTTTGGTGCCTTTCCTTTGCAGATTTCTCCTTAAATTAATGTGTCTGCTGAGATTAGTTTTTCATTACAGTCTCTTTACTTCCACTGGCTCTTATCTGCGCTTCTGCATTTCAGTTATTACAGTTTTAATGCCTGAAACTACATGTACATATACATAAGCTCTTTATAGCGCTGTGGAAAAATTTCTCCAGGACTGAGTCTTCAGAGGAGACAGTGCACAAAAAATAAATAAATAAAATAAAAGCTGAGGGATCCAGTGTGAAACTGCAGACTCTTCTCTGCAGCTCAACAGCTGGGCCAGATGTGCGACTGAAGAATCTCAGCACTTGATGTTGTTGTCATGTACAGTACAGGTCCAGGCAGACTGTCCCTCACAAAGCAAGAAATATTGATCATATTATTGCAATAAATAAAGCAAACACACACGTTTTTTTTTTTTATTACAGCAACTGCTTATCAATCATTTTGATGACAAAATGGTTGTGATCAGACAGCTGCACAATGTCCTATCCACATACACAGACTAATATTACCAGATGCCCTTTATTTAAATACAAACAACAGATTTATGCCATTTACAGTCATCTGCATGCACATTTTGTTTCATTTGTTTGTCTGGTGGATGTATTTATGTGAGCTGTAACAGCCACTGTCCCTCTGCCCCTCTGCTCACTGTTGATTAGACTTCAGAGTCAGAGGTCAACAGGACAGTGTGAGACGCCCTCTTTGTGGATTCTTTTTTCAAAGGTTTCTCATTCTTCTCACAAGCAGGAAGTTTTATTGTTTTATTCGTCCTAATTGATAAAAAGATAATTTAAAAAAAATTCTTGTGCACAAACTTTGCTAGAAAGTTCTTGTGGAGCTGCTGGCGTGACTAATTTAATCACAAGGCATGTGTGCTGTCACACACTGGGTTATGGCATAAATTAGAGTGAGTGGTAGGTCCCACTGCATCATTAGCCAACAAACAGGGTTACTGTTGTTAAGGGGCATGTTTTTACCCAAACAACAATCTTTCCCATGGAGGTTATTTTTAGTGGTTAAATCTGCGTCCACACTGGAAGCGATTCGCTTGTTGTACATTGATTTGAAGCTGACAGCTGGTGGCTCGTGGACAATGCAGGCTCCGGTTGCCTCTGCAACACTCTAATGTATTTACTACCAGGTCATATGTCAATCAACGGTTGACATATGACCAAATATCATTCACTTTCTCTGGTCTCTGGTCACCACGTCGCTGCGAATCGCTTCCAGTGTGTACGTAGCTTAAACCTAACTATCGAGTGGAAGTCAAAGTAGAAGGTGACAGAATAAAAGAAACTAAGTGCAAAACATTCAAAACACCATCGGACCAGAGCTTCCTGGTTAAATGTGGGTATTATTTGTCAGCAGCTGCAATCAGAGCATCAGAGAAAAGATGCTCGAGGATACCTTGTGGATAACAGTAAGACACGCAAAATTCCAGACAACGCAGCATTATTCAGCATGTCGGGATGAGACTATGTAGGAAGTCCAAGAAGGACATCAAGGCAGTGTTCAAAAAGGATGTTCAGCCGATGGCAACATTATGTCTTCAAAGTCAGCACAATTTTCATTTTGGAACAATTTTTCTCCAATGGCAGTAATATCAGTCAATGGTTATTCACAGTCACAATGTTTGCTGGGATGTCGTCCACCTTCAGCATTCCAGCAAACATTTGATGTTGTGTAACAAACATCTAGTCTTGGTTGAAAAATCTTTGTGCCAAAGTTGGAGGTGTTACCTCAAACTTGAACTTGCTTTTGGTAGCTTTCAAACTCAATTTAAGGTTCACTGAGCTGCCAAGTCAAGGTCCCTCCTGTCCTCAAAGTGTGGACCCGCCTTCTTTCTGTCTCTCCTATGCTGTGTGAATGTGTGTGTGATAAATAACTCCGCTTACCTTCTCCCAGAAGTGGGTGTGACTGTTTGGTGAACCGGTTCCTTATTACGCTTACCTGCTGTATTTAACCCCGGCTCTCCTCACCACTTGTTGCCAGATTGTTGAGCTACTCAGTTGGCAGTATCACTCAGGCCACCTTAGCTGAAAGCTAACCCACCTGTGAGCTGAACCTGTGGAGAATTCTGGAAACTTACTCAAGAGCTGAGCTAATCAAAGAATTGAACTTCAGGGGCTTCGAAGAAACTCACCTGAGAACTCAACCTGTGAAAAGACTTGTGAATGTGCATTGAGCCTGTGGGACTTTGCAGCACCAACCTGAGGCTATTTCTGAAAAGACTGAAATCTGGCCTTCGGAAGTTTGAGTTATTAACCAATGCAATACTCTTACCCGCTGTCCTTGCAAAATTATTCATTAAATCTGTTAACCTTTTGCAGTGTGTCTGCCTTTTGAGTCTTTTGGAAAGCAACCCACAGCAACCTATCAGAGAGAGAACAAAAAGATTAGCAGTGGCCAAATCAACAAGCTGGCCAGTTCAGCAAAACCAAAATGCCTTAAAGAGCACCGATGACAACTAAAGTGAATGATTGCAGAATTCTTTTCTTGCTTAAGAAAAACCTCTTCAAAACATCGTGCCAGGTCAAGAACAAAATCTTGGGGAGGTAGGCCTGTCAGAGTCTACAATAAAGAGACGCCTTCACGAATGGAAATACAGAGAGTTTACAACAAGCTGCAAACCACTGGTTACAGTCAAGAACAAGGACAGATTAGACAGAAAACATCTAAAAGAGCCAGCAGAGTTCTGGGGGAAAATAATGACACAAAGATGAACTTGTACCAGAATAATGGGAAGAGAAAAGTATGGAGAAGTAGAGAAACAATCCATGATCAGACACATGCTACATCATCTGTTAAGCTCTGGTGGATGCAGTGTTATGGCATGGACATGTACAGCTGCCAGTGGAACTGGGTCACTAGTGTTTATTGATGATGTGTCTGCTGATGGAAGCAGCAGGATGAATTGTAAAGTGGACAGGGCTGTACTGTCAGATTCAGCTAAATGCTACACTTCACAGTGCAAATGGATACTGCAAAGGCAACCCAAGAGTTTCTCAAGGCAAAGAAATGGGATATTCTCCACTGGCCAAGTCAGTCACCTGATCTTAACCCAACAGAGCAGCTTTTCAGTTAACAAATACAAAACTGAAGACAGAGAGACTCAAAAACAAGTAGCAGCTGAAGGTGGCTGCAGTAAAGGCCTGGCAGAGCATCTCAAAGGAGGAAATGGTGAAACTCTGGCAGTGTACAGAGATAAAATTACAAAAAAGAAAAAAAAAGTGTTCTTGTCCAAAGAACACATTTTTATGGACCTAACTGCACAAATGTGGTGTCAGTTGTTCATACCCTATAGCATTTGCACTTCAAAATTCAGAGAAGTGACATCAGTTTGTGATTATCTTGAACCATCTTATCATGAACTTTTATTTTCCACACATACACTATACTGCCAAAAGTATTCACTCATCCAAATCATTGAATTCAGGTGTTCCAATCACTTCCATGTCCACAGATGTATAAAATCCAGCACCTAGGCATGCAGACTGCTTCTACAGACATTTGTGAAAGAATGGGTCACTCTCAGGAGCTCAGTGAATTCCAGCATGGTACCGTGTTAGGATGCCACCTGTGCATCAAGTCCAGTCATGAAATTTCCTCACTACTAAATATTCCACAGTCAACTGTTAGTGATATTATAACAAAGTGGAAGTGATTGGGAACGACAGCAACTCAGCCATGAAGTGGTAGGCCACGTAAAATCACAGAGCGGGGTCAGCGGATGCTGAGGAGCATAGTGTGCAGAGGTCACCAACTTTCTGCAGAGTCAATAGCTACAGACCTCCAAACTTCATGTGGCCTTCAGATCAGCTCAAGAACAGTGTGTAGAGAGCTTCATGGAATGGGTTTCCATGGCCGAGCAG
>VUQS01057010.1:0-13053 GCA_015108495.1 Heterochromis multidens | reverse complement strand
GTCCTCATCACTGAAAGAGTGGCCACTGGCCTGTAGGTGTGAATAGACTGCGGAGTCCTGGCCTGACGAGGTAGCTCTTCTGTGTTGTGCCATCCGCTTGGCCAAAGGTTGTTTGGTTGAACGTGGAGTCAAGGAGGCCATTTACGTGAAAAGGGAAAGACCATCTCTGAACCGAGGAGGGGGCCTAAGGGTACATCTGTCACCATCTTACAATGCTGTGATTGCAGCCATTCCCCAATCTCTGTGAATGGTACTCATGGCCGTTGATCAATGGTCATGACAATTTGCATACTATTGATCATGAAACTGACCTCATGGCCCATTGTTAGTCAGTGGTGCTGGTTTCTGTCATTATGCAAATGTACTGTTTATAAGGCTGGGGAAGTCTGCAGTCAGCTGAGACTGAAGAAGTTACCAGTTGGTAAACGAAACGTTTCTCCCACTAAAAAACGCCACGTCCAGATGAACAGATTCAACTTTTTGGGATTCTTTTACCTGGATTATTGAGCATGCATCAAGAGACTTTCTTAAACAGTTTGTCATCATTACTTCAACTGGTGTTTGTGGGGGTCTAGTGAGTGAATTATGTTGATGTGCTTTCACAAAACTTCTCAGCAGTAGAAACTTTAAAAATGTCCTATTTAGACTAAATGTAATGTGTAAATGCCTTGGTTTTTAAAGGACGTGACAACATCAGAGTTTGGAAGATTCAGATCTTGAATCTTGAATTTAAAAGATCTTGAATCTTTTAAATCCATGCAGAGCCCCAAAAACTTAAATGTAGCATCTGTTCTCCTGATAACAATTAATACAAAGCTCACGGCCTGTGTCAGATAAGGAAATTTGACTGTGAAATTCTGTGAAAAGAAGTCTGGCACTGTATTGCTCACAAAAAGCATTTAACACATAATGCATGAAATGGTAAATACCTAGATATGCCTCCAGTACAGCTGCAATATTGCCTAAATGTCAGTGATAATAACATTATATTATATCCAGATATTGGCATACTGAGGGCTCACTCTTCTGTATTTGTTGTCTTATAGACCAGTACTTCTACTTTTACTTCAGTAAAACTGACAGAAAGAAGTAAGTGTGATCTCTTACCCTGCAGAGCCACTGGTATAGCTTCTACTTGGATCTTTGTGGGGCTCTTCCATCCCAGCTGATCACAAGCCTCACAGAGAACCTCAGTGACACCCTGTCGGAGGCAGACACCAGGTAGAAATCTTTGTAAGATGGTGATAATGCTGTACTAGCGGCTTGAAACCTCTCACAGACAGATTTCATTCATATTTAGTAACATAAAAATGTACATAAGACAGCGGAGTTTTAGCTAACTCGAACAGCAATGTTACTGCGTGTTAATGTGGCTGAAAAGTTTTTTTCTACTTCGCTCTCTGAAGCAAACCTACCAAATCCTTGAAGCTCTTCACCGTTTCATCGTTTTCGCCGCCACCATCGTCGCTGGTCGAACCTTCGAGTGTTTCATCTGTGTTTGGCTTCACGCTCTCCTCGTCCGCCATGCTTTTCGCCCTAACGTGTAGTCAGCTCCGTACTGCGCAGATGCGGAAACGAGTTCACGCTTAAGCCGCAGTGGATGATGGAAGTTGGTGTTTATGTAAAAGACCATAGCGCTTACACGTGGCTATCCAAACATATCCACCAGAAAAAACGCCAGTTATTGGCTAAAAATGACATTGTAATTTGTCTCCCGTATTAATTCACACTGAAACGAGATTAAAACAGTGTTTGGAGTATTTATTTGGCTGCAGATCAAACAGTTTTACACGTGTACTTTGTCAGTGGTTGGAAAACATTCTACAACTTTATTTTAATGTTAGGAGCTCACCAATAAAAAAAATAAAATAAAAAAAAAGAGTCATACAAGATTGGTTTTATGGTCAAGTGGCAAACAGGTGGCTGGAGGAAAAACAGATATAGAGTTTAAAAAAAAAAAGAAGAAAAAACAATATGCTGGATGACAAAACGCACATCTGTGCAGAGAAGGTGGTGTTCTCATGAATTATGAGTATGCAAGTTACCCAGTGAAAAAACAAACAGATTTCTTATTCTCTAAAAATGCACATTCTTGTTGATGCAACAAAAACCTAACCCAGATCAAATGAAGATGAGCATGATGAGAACAGTGCTGAGGGTGAAGAGGCCTTTCGCTGGTAGGTGAAAGACAAACTGATCTAGGTGAAAGCCCTGAAGACAGCTACTTCTATAACTCTGCACAGAAAACACAAAACAAACACACTGCTGTTGTTCAGCTTGCCCCACTGATCATCACTATCCCCAATACGCTCCTGAGTCTTAGAGGAGTCCCTCCATCTCCCTCATAAAGGCTTCATACACCTGGTCTTTAGTCTTCATGCTAGGCTGAGACACAGCACCCATCTGGGCTGGATTGGCCATGCCCATAGGAGCTGCTGTGGTCTGATGTTTCTGCCACTGGCCTCCTCCCATACTTTCATCTCCCCTCCTTCCTCCAATAGAAACCCCTGTTTTCTCCAGGGGCCCAGCTGCTGCTCCTGGCATCGCTCCACCCTTGTCCCTACGCACCCTCAGTGCCGTGGGCACAAAGCGGGTGACCTCCGCCTTGGGATTGATAATTTGAGGTTTGGCAGAGATGGTGGCCCCACCAGCGCCGGCACCTGCTGCCAGGTTGCCTCCAGCAGCTGCAACAGAGGTGATATTCGCGCGTTTTTCAATGGTGGCTGCGTGGTGGTGGCTGGGGGGATTGCTGCCAGGATTGGTGCCTGTGGAGGCGGCAGCAGTCCCAGGCGGAGGGGGCATCTGCATAACACCAGGTCGCATGGGCATGGCAGGGGGTTGCAGGTTGGTCTGTGAACCGTCCTGGCTGGATCCTGAGCCCTTTTGCCGCTGAACAATGTTTGGAGGAGCACTGAGTACATTGGAATTGAGAGGTGGAGGGAAGAGAGAGAGTGGTGGGGCAAGAGGACGCGGGGGCCCTCCTGCTCTTGGGGGAGGAGGTGGGATACCTACAAGGAGACAAAACACAGATGAGAAATGCACGCAACATCCCATCTCACTAATCTGTGTCTATAGATTGCCTGCACACACACATGCCTACCTGGCGGTGCGGGAGGTGGTAGTCTGGGAGGGGGTCCACGTGGTGGAGGGCCTGGTGGAAGGCCAGGAGGGGGGCCTGGTGGAGGACCAGGTGGTCGACCTGGTGGAGGGCCAGGGGGCAGAAGCCGAGGCATTGGAGCCCTCATTCCTGCAGGCATGCCAGGAGGCCTCAAGAATGGAGGAGCACCTGAACATAACAGAACACATCATTTAAAAGATGATGCAGAGCATTCATACTTAGATAAGTAGAAGAAGCTCACAGAACAAATACAGAAAATTATTCTAGTATCAAGTTCAGAGTTAAAGCGTTGAATCTATCATATAATGAATGTAGCTAACCAGGTGGGGGGCCAGGAGGTGGGCCAGAGGGTGGACCGGGAGGCCTCATTGGTGGCGCTGGAGGTGGACCCAGTGGTGGAGGTCCAGTCATCGGTGGGCCTTGCAAGTGTAGAGGCCCTTGCTGTCCCGTAGTCCCAGTAGGAGGGGGCAGGCGCTGATTGGCCATAAGATGGGACTGGTTGTCCCCTGGCGGTCCCCTGTCCTCAATGTCAGAGCTGTCTGATTCATCTGTGTATTCTTCCTCTACCTCCTCCTCTTCTTCCTCTTCAGGAACTGACTGACCTGAAGACAAAAAAATAAAAATAAATAACGGCATAGCATATCATCATAAAAAGAAAACAAAATGAGATGCACTAGCTGAGTAAGTGCTTAGCATTGACAGTACCTGCCATCCTTAACATCATGGCTTGTAGAGGAGTAATGGCCTTGGTCTTCTTCACCAGTCTCTTTTTCTTCCTTTTTCCTTCGCGGGGTGCCTCTGTAGGCATATCCGCGAAACGTACACTACGACCTAAAGTAATCAGACATTAACACATTCAGGAATACAGTGTACAAATACAATTATACTACTACTAAATAAAATAAAGGCAACATAAAGTTGTGACCTGAGGCTTAAATGGGTTGAAGAGTCTGAAACACTCACCAGCATGTCTTTCATTTCTGTCTCTATCTTCCTCTCGTTCTCTCTCATCATCTTGCCTGTCTATGCGCACTCTCTGGTCAACATCTCCCCCTTCATCTCTCTCTTCTTCACTGATATCTTCAGAGTCGCTGTCATCATCAATATCATCCTGATCTCTGTCACTCTCACTCCCGCTGTCTCTATCTCTCCCCAAGTCCATTCCAGAGTCCTTTTCTAACCCAGGAATGGAGGGCTCTGTTTTAAGGGAAAAACACAAGCATAACAAGAAGAAATGTTAAATTATAGGTGCAAAAATTATTTCATTATCAAAGGAAAACGATCTGCATCTTACCTGCGTCTGTACCATAACCACGTCGAGCAGGAATACCATACAGTGCCAGGACCTGTGGAGGTGGGGGGCCAGGCGGGGGCCCAGGGGGCTTCTTCCCCGGAGGTAGGCGTGGGACACCTGGCACTGTTGCCAACACCGGCCCAGAGGAAGATGAAGGTCCTTTACTAAGATGTACATAAAAACAGAATTGCCTCAGTTGCACACTAAAACTCTGAAGCATCACCTATTGAGTTTAACTGCTGAAACTGTTACTACACATAGAATGATTCCTACCCAAAAGTGGAGCTCTTCTTCAATATGGAGGGAGGCTGAGCCCCTGGTAGTGGGATGTCCTGGATGTGGATACTGGACGGGGCATGAGGCATGTCTGGTAGAGGGATACTGTCAACCTCCACCAACTCTGCATTCTGTAAAAGAGGACACACCACACGAAAGAGAAAACCGCAAGAAAGAATAAATAAGGTAATGGAACATACATTTTAACTACTCAACTCAACACAGGTAAAACAAGAGTCAATGGGTTTTTGGTGCCTCCCCAAAAATAATAATCCTGACTATTAAAGTTAAATTCACCATTACAAAAGTTTATAAATACAACAAAAACTCAATTTAATTTTTTGCATCTCAGCACAACCAGTTGGAAACAAGCCATAAGGAAAATGTGCATACAATATACCTCTCACCCCTGCATCAATTCATGAAAAAAAAAGGAAATAAAAAAAGCTTACATTACATCAACACACCACCCCCAACACACCTTAACTGAATCAAAATAAAGAGACAGCTGCCCTCGTTTGGTCTCATAGTCCAGTTCCAGTTTGCGTAGCTCCTTGTAGGTTTCAGGATTCTCTCTCTCATACAGACGGACAATGCGTTCAAATGTTTCACGCAACTTCTTCCTCTTGTCCCTCAACACCTTCTCATTCAGCAAGGGCTGCTGAACTGGGTTGAACTCTGTTCAGAAAGAAATATATTATTTTGTTTAAAAAAGCTGCAAATCATTTGTGAAATTTAGATTATGACAGATTTTCTGCTGAAAACCCTAAAAGCCTGAAAAGCTTAAACACACACACACACACATATATATCCCTCTCACTCTGGGGGATGGTATGTGTGTGTTCCTCAAGCTCAAGTCCTCTGCCAGAGGCCTGGGAATTATATATATGTGCCATCTCCAATATACAACTAAATATCTCAAACATGCAAACTGCACAAACTCAGCCCTCTCAACTCACCCATCTCATCCAGCTTCTCCATGTCTCTGATGATCTGTCTGGGATCCTTCATCTTCAGCACCGCTGCTCTCACCATCATTCTCTGCTTCTTGTTCTAGCATTTCCAAATGAAGAAAGATGTTACCATCATAGCATCACAGCTCCTGTTTTGAATATTACATTTAAAATAATCTTTTTTTTTTTTTTTTTTTAAGTGAGTGTTTCTAACCTTTTTTAACTCCCTTTTTCTGGCCTCCTTTCCTGTAGAAGTGGGCAAACAAGAAGTGAGTACAATGTTCATGGTTCTTACATCTGATCAACAATGGACCAATATTCAGCAGATCAATTCCAGATTGAACCAGCTCCAGTTTGTGTTTAGTACTTACTGGCCTGGTCGGTGGGGTTCATAAACTTCCCACTCTTGGTGGAGGAGGTTGAACGTCGCCCCATTGTGACGGTGTGTCTCCTTCACGCTGCCATGTAATACAGCAACGACACGAGAGGTTAACTGTAAAGGAAGCCTAAATTTAAGGTAAACAAGTGCTTACGTTGTTATTTTATGGTGCGTTCAAGAATAGGTCGGAATTTGTCGCACCATAAAATAACGTTAAGACCATTTTTACCTTACATCAAGGTTTCATTGACACTTCAAACAATGTTTGAGATCATTTTTGGAAAATTGCAATAATTTTTAACCAAAATATTAATGTTATTTAACTTAAATGAGTTTTACAATTAGCTATTATTAGTCAGTAGGTTAAGAAAGTTGATAACCGACGCATGACTCTTAAACCAGCTTAGCCCTCCTAACATCTGTAGCGCCCTGAAACTGTTGAATGAGCTGAAAAACATCAGAGCCAATAAAACTTTTGCATCTCTCTCTCTCACACACACACACACACATATATATATCTTAAATCATGCAGGTCATACAGCATTTGGATGGCAAGTTAGCGGCTAGCGTTAGCTTGCACTTGTAGCTAGGCCCGCGTTAGCAACGAAAGCAGCACAAGAGGGAAAACTTTACTTTACCTTTTATTCAGTAAAAACTCGTAGGGCACAGCGCCCTACACACACACACACACACACACACCTCTGTGTGCCCAAAGCAAAGCGTATCGTGTACGTCCTGAAAGAGAAACCCAAAGCCCCGAGGAATGAATGCACACGGCGACTTCGCTAACCGTTCGCCATGTTTACTGCCGCGAGCGAGAGCGGAAAGGCGAATTTGACGTCATCAAAACAAGCGAGCAGTGATAGAAAATAAAATGAACAAAACAAACATTATCATTCAAACATGCGCTTCATTACATGTGTACATGCACTAGGACTTTATTACACTTATATTGTCGTGGTGCAATGTAGCTCTGATGCTAATGAAAGGGGATTGTTGTTATCAGTTTCCTAGACTGCGCTCTAGTTATACTGCCCCCCGATGGTCGCAATGAGTAACTACAACCTCACCGCACCGGTGTGCCGAAAAGTGATCGTCTGCAAAAAAAGTGATTTCCAATGTTTCTTTGTGTTTTTTTTTTTTATGTCTAATATCTTTGCCTATATTGTTAAATAGGCTGTAGTAAACAGGATTTATATATTAAATAAATAAGTGGCCTGTTTTGAAAGTATCTTTGTGACTGCGTTATTGTACCTACATTATAATCCATCCAGTCCTTTTTGGCCACTTAAACAACGTGATGTTATATTGCTTCCAATTTCTGCTGCCCTCTAGGCCAGACCTTGCTTGAAAAAGGCATTTTTAATATCAGTGACACTTTTTACCTGGATAAATAAAGGATATATAAAAGTTACTTTGCCAAAAACTGATTGCACCTTGTGACAGGAGTGTTCTTTCTGGCCTAAAATGAATTGATCTCATTCATGAGAGATGCGTTTGACAGATTATAGGCCAACAAGTCATTTTCAACTGTTTAAATACCAGCAAACATTTTTTGCCAAATACCAGAAATCACTTTTTGGCACAACACCCGGCAAGCAACATTAGAGAGCATGAATATTCATGATCTCAAAACACAATGGCATAAATCAGTAGCACTCTGCACTTTATTCAAGGAAGTTAACTCGTGCGTTATCACTTTAAAAAGATGATTGTACTAACGTATTAAAGTTAGATATAATGTTTTGTTCACAGTGGACGAATATGTATCGTGGTCATGAAGGACATCAAATGCATAGCACCAAAGGAGAGGCCGTGTATAGCACTGACTGAGGTCAAATATTAAAACAGAACTGGAAAAAAAATGACCCAGTGAAAAGATCAACACCTGTCAGAGGCATTTTGGCCCAGCTAAGTAAGGTTATAGTGATTTTTCAAAATAAAAGTCCTCTGGAAGTTTCATGTTTTCATATTCCTATTCAAAAATCTGTGCCAGTGTTCAAAATTTTGTGATTATGGTTGATGTGTTTTTAAAAACAGTCAGACAGTCATGACTGGGAGAAGTACTGAAAAAGACTGAAGAGACAATTACTGAATGGAATTGTTAGTGTATTGTTAAGTGTGTCATATGAATACTAAAGTGTCTCATTATGTCATCCAGCATCTGCATTTTTGCAGTACTGTGCAGTGCGTGTTCTCAGACAGTAACCCTAAATTATCGTCCAAACACACAGAGGGATTGTCTATAACAATATAGATCTGTAACATAATGACCACACACATACACAGACACAAAAACATGTGCAGAAATTACATTTTAATCATTAAATTCAGATCTAGACTATTTTTTTATATATTCATTATTTTTATTTAATATTTGTTATTTAATATTTGTCATATCTTCATAGTGCTGGTTGCCAACAGATGCTGTAGATGATGGTTTGGGCTGCAAATGGAGATGAGAAATCATCCACAGTTTTATTGTGTGTTTTTTTAGGAGTGCTCCTGCTACTTTATATTCAGTTTTTTTCCTTTACTCTTTTGCTTGGCGGCTGTTGAGGATCTGGCTCATCCGAAGTATCAGTATCATAAATTGGGGGATTGACTCCTTGCCCATACACCATGTCAATTTGTACAAGTCTGTCTTGGTTAACTGATGTCATCAACATAGGACGATTCAGTCTATCCCACAGCTTTTGCTTAATTCGTCTCCCCAGGTCTAAACTGTAGGGATGAGGGTGGCCATTCTTATATCTGTGAGAAAACATTCAATCATAATGATGCATGTGGTTAAAAACCATACTGAAACATAGAGCAAATGATTTTTAAGTGACTGGACAAATGTAATAATAATTTGAAGACAAATATACCTCATCATGCTATCTACCACTTCATGGTAGATTCGCTGATATTCTTCCACTGAGCGGTTGTGTATTTTTAAAGGGCCATCACTGGAGCAGCTTAGCTGGTCATCTGCACTGCGTGGTTGGGGGCTGGGGGGCACGTCTGATGCCACTGGCAGGTCAGCAGGTGAGATGGCAGAGCAAGGCACCAAGTTCCTCCTAGGCTGACCTGAACATCGGGACGGACAGGACACTGGGCTCCGCCTCCTTTTCCGGGGAAGACTGACTGTTCTAACACAGTGCCGGAACCTCAGGGTTAAATTCATCACCTGTGGGGAGGTGAGGTGCACACCAGGGAATGTCAGACTCTGACAGAGTTCTTATTAACAACCTCATTTTTTTTGTACAAGAAAAATATCTAAATTTGATGAACTACATGGACGTCCAAACCCCAAGACCCTTCACTGATTCTGTTCATTAAATTTTACACATCCAACCTGGTCCTTGCTGGAGCACAGATATTTGCCACAGGCTCTGCGTTTCCTTGCACAATCAGCCTGGCGTGCAGTGATTCTCCTCCAATAATTATGGTCTTTGAGGTGAACGGGCACAATACGCTGCAGCAATACACACAAATGACAGTAATAGAGACATTAGTGAGTAGTTCATGCAAAAAAGTAAAAAAAAAAAAAAAAGAAATCTTCAACATTATTTAAATTTTTATGAGTAAATAAGTCAATTAACTACTTAAACCACTTAAATGGTTGCATAACCTGCATAAAATTATTGTAACAGAGGCGACGGGGGCAAATATAAACTGCTGGACTAACATCGTCCCTCACAGCGATGCAGATTGTCTGTGATGTCCATTCATTCGAAAATATCCAACAGGTTAGCATAAAATCACAACAATTAAAACCAGATTTTAGGGCTCTCTTCAAGACAATGCATCAAGGTCAAGCTAATAAAAGAGGAGCCAACTTAAGGCCTTATCATGTTAGAGCTTTACTGCTGCATATCCTGAAATAAAATTTTAACTAAATTAATATACATAAGATAAAATCAAAACCAAAGAAACAAACAAAAACAGCCCATATTGTATAAAATGTACTTTCACATTTCTGTGATAATCAGGGCCGTTTCTTGCTATATGCGGACTATGAAGACACATAGGGCCCCCACAGACACTAGAGGCCCCCAAACTGCAAGCTCCGACTTGATGTATTTGGGGGGAATTAAAAATACCTGCCTTCATTTGTACCTAAGCCCACTCATGTGTGACACTTATATAATTAAAAATAACATGTAGGATATAAACAAAACTAAGCTGCAATGATAGGGAAGCTGCGCCTGTGTTTGTGGGGCAATCAATTCGAGATCAGCATTATGCTGTCGTGTAATGAGGGACGTCTACTGACAGGTATTATGAGGTGAGTGTCATGTCAGGAGGAGAATAACGGTAGCATAAGCCAGAATGAAGAAGACAAAGAAAAATGTGCACAGGATAAAGGATAAAGGTAAGGCACTTGTTAAGGATGTAGATTCTCTTGTGGGGTGGAGGGAAGGAGCCAATTTTTGAGCAACTTTGCTAAAAAAAAAAAATAGCCTGAAAGTAGAGGTTTTGAGAATGATAAAGACCGTGATCACAGCTGCATGTGGTTCTTTACAAGGAGGAAGAATTTTGATGTTGTTATCTTTCATGTTGAAGAATTATATTTCCTAATTTGTAAATAAACATTTTGGGGGGAAAATGCTGCATCTGATGCATTTATACAGTTAGAGTATACTTCTATTATCATTTGAGGGGTTCACCTTTCCCCATTGTAGTTTTAAATATAAAATAGGGGCCCCCTAACAGGATCTTGCACAGCCTCCCCAAAAAGCTAGAAACAGCCCTGGTGATCATTATGTATTGATTTAATCAGAGATGTAGGATAATCTACTTATTACCACATTAACTTTTATTCCAGCTGGAAACTTTAGTGACATGTCTGACACAAGATCACTTAATATTTCCAAAAGAAAACATTATTATAACTAACATGCCAGTTTAAATTACTTTATGCACAGTTTAGCCTATTTACAGATACAGTGCAATCGTTTGACATTGTGCATAAACTATAGCAAATTAATGAGCCGCTCCAACATGCAAGCATAACTCCCACGTGCATAGGCCTAAACGGGAGCTTTATAATACTGTTTATTAATATTAATTTCTTCTATATTTTCATGTTGTCCTGTTGGCAAAGTGAACTCTGAGGGTTCTGACGTGTGGGCAGTAAATATTCAAAATGATATAGAAAATGGTCAAATCTCACATTTTTCATGATGAAAGTTTGTTGTGTCGCTTTCCTTTGTGACAGTGAGAGTTTAGCTCCTGTAAGGCTGCAAGAAGTCTTCAGCAGAAGGGTGGGTTACTTTTGCAGAAACTGCAGAAATCGTTTTGTAGAATAACAAACTTTGCACAGCACGTCGAGTGAAATGTGTCTAAAGAATTATAAGGGATGCCACGCAAATGGAACCTGGAGACGCACAACAACCATGCAACCATGGTCGTTAAATCACGCTCTATTTTTATTTTTACCTGCAAAAGACCTGAGAGGACACATGTTTAACAAAATGCACGGCTGTGCTTTTGTGCTTAGTCACACTTACCTATTATTAAAAATCCCTGCGATCATTATCGTTAGTGGGTTTTTTTTCTTTGGCTTTTACTCCATCAAAGTCAGGGGTGTAATGTTCATAAGAAAATACTACAAAAGAGAGCAAAAGTGGTTCTGAATGCCACAACATATCGCAGCGGCACATTTTGTTTTAAAACTATTGGATTACATAACTTGAGCTTACTCTACAAATGTCCCGGGCAGCAGCAAATTCACACTTTTTACTGACTGTACTGTACCCACTGCATTACCCACTGTTACCAAAAGGTGTCACTATTTTACTGTCAAACGGGCTGTGCTTTTTACAGCTCCAAAGTCAATCGCAAGAGCGATTTATTGGCAGCAAAACGAGGAAATAATAACTTCTTTGCAAAAAGTGAATAAGGCGCATGTTCCATCAGGTCAGTGGATCAACATGCTTGTCTAAAAATCTGTATTCTGCACTCTCAATTTGCAAAGTCCCTTAGTTTGTTTCAGATGTTGGGTATTTTAGTCAATGCCATTTTTGTTGGCTCATGCTCATGCATCCACATGCACAATACTGTACGTCCCAGCCACATAAAAAAACAAAAACAAAAAAAAAAAACAGGGACAGTTACATAAGAAATAAGAGACTTTATTGTCATTGTGCCACTGTCACAGCATCACAACGAAATTAGGTTGTGTTCACAAAAAACCCTTAAATAATATAAATACAAAACTCTTAAATACTGCAATATAATTAATAAATAAAATATTAAAGGAAATACATACAGCTTATATACAGAAAAACATAGTATGCTGTGGTGGAGATTACATATGAAGTTGCAGATTGGTTGATATGAAATGAAATATTCAGTGGTGCAAATCAGCAGGTACGTATGACAGATTTTATATATATAAAATGCTAGGGCATGGTGAAGCATGCTGTCCTCTACATGCTTCACCGTGCCCTAGCTCATCTGGAGGAATCTGGCGCTTATGTGAGAGTTATGTTCTTTGATTTTTCAAGCGCTTTCAATACCATCCAACCAAACTGGTCGCTGAATACAGACGAACTATACAAAAAGGGGCAGAGCTGCCTCTTTTTGATAAGGAAACTAAGATCCCTTGACATCTGCAGTAAAATGCTGCAGATGTTCTATCAGTCTGTGGTGGCAAGTGTGCTGTTTTATGCTGCAGTCTGCTGGGGAGGCAGCATCAGAAACAAGGATGCAAGGAGACTGGACAAACTAGTGAGGAAAGCTGGCTCTGTAATTGGAACCAGACTGGACACGCTGGGGGAGGTGGTAGAAAGATGCACACTAAAGATGTTAGAAGCCATGCTGAACAACTCTGATCACCCACTTTATAACATCTTTATGGAACAAAAAAAACATCAGTACTGGAAGACTCCTCTCTCTCCATTGTAAAATGCAGAGATACAAAAAATCATTCACACCCACAGCCATCAGGCTTTACAATTTCTGTTGAGGTTTCAACAGAATCCCTCATTTTCCACTTCTTAATTAGAGTTTGGATTCTGCTGATTTGCATTCTCAATTCCCT
>VUQS01057007.1:11354-21606 GCA_015108495.1 Heterochromis multidens | reverse complement strand
CCCCCATCACACAAGCTATTAACTCTCAGAAACTTGTCCTCTGATTCAGTTGAGGCTTTGGGTCTGCCAGACCTCTTCCTGTCAGAGTTTGCCCCAGTTTCTGAGTGCCTTTTGATGGTGAAGGAAACTGTACTCACTGACACCTTGACTTTCTTTGCAATTTCTCTGTAGGAAAGACCTACATTTTTAAGTGTTATGATGGTCTGTCTCTCTTCCATTGTTAATTGCCTTTTTCTCGCCATTTTTGTAGCAAGACACTACTTTCTGCAGTATAATACTGTTCAACTGATGCTCATGAGGGTATGGTACCACAGTGTGTTCCAACACTGCTTTTATGCAGACAGAGGGGGTTGTAAGTAATCCAGAAAAGTTGGAACACCTGTAGGAATTAGTAGCACCAGCTTTTAAGGCTTGATCAACCTCCATTGGTGCAGAACAGCTTTAAATTGTTAACCCATTTTGTGTTCCCTGAAAAAGGCCTTATTGTATAATTCTGAAATGTACATTATTTTTCAGTTTTGGGTAACCTTACCTTTTTTTTAACCTCTGGCAGTTCACCACTTACCTCTATACCATTTCAAGCTATTCATTGGACTTGAACGACTTGAATTGCAATAAATAACTGGAAAAATTGGGGTGTTCTAAAACTTTTGACCAGTAGTGTATGTTCTCCAAGATCTTGTTAAGAGCAATCAAGTTATTCAGCCCATCATTTCTTGATATTTGGAATTCTAGACAGGTATGGCAGCACCACTGCCCTGCTCCTCAGTGACTTGATCCATGCATGTAGTCGGAAATGAGCTTTCTTGTTGCGGTTTATGTCCTTCTCCATTTTACCCGTTATGTGAATGTCACTGAGAAAAATGTTTGAATGATGTTATTTCTATAACTACTAAACTGCAAAGCTTTTACAGAAAACTTCTGAAGAAATAATTCAGAAGTTGTGAGCAAGTTAATGTTAAAATCAAATGCAAATGCTTTGAATGCTTTACTTTTGTTCACTTTGCAGAGACCTTTTGGTGGCAGTCTAACATCAAATCATAAAAGGGGGAAACAATCACATTTAGTATTAATACACAGGATTTAAAATGAACAACACAGATCCCAGAATGCTTGCTGTGATGCAAGCCACGAATGTTAAAATGATTGAAGTCCAGAAATGATTGTTTTTTCCTAAAGGGGATTACATGAAGGTTTTATTTGGTTTAACCTTTAGAGTTGCTGCAGGTGCTAAAGTTTCCAGGGACAAACTTCTTTGCTTTCTTCCTCACAGTTTGAGAGGATTGCTACTATACTTCACCTCTGAGATGTATCTAATAAAACCTGTTTGTCTGGGTTTCCAGACAGCTGCCCATGTACCAGTCACTCTGGTTCTCCACCAGAACAATCACTTGCTTATCTGTCAATAAAGCAGCCAGGAGATTGTAAAAATGTCAGTGAACCATTTATCTTTATCTAGACTTACTTTTTTTTGTTTTTGTCTAGTGGATTAAAAAAAAAAAAAAATCTGAAAACATGGAGCTATTATTATTTTATTTATCATTTTTATGGGTTAAATTCTCTTTCAGTTAAGCTGTTATTTTGAATAGTTTGCTTATAATTGCAAATAATTGGTTGATAGTATGTTATCCTGTTTAGCCTGTTAGCTACAGCCAGTAGCTACCTGGGTGTGAGAGCTGTATCAGTCATCCATCCATCCGTCCATCTTCTTAACCACTTACTGGAGCTTATCCCAGCTGTTACTGGGTGAGAGATGGGATACACCCTGAATAGGTGGCCAATCCATCAGTGGACATGCATACACTAATTTAACTTTACAAAAAATCTCCCCACAGCTTTTCCCCCAACAAAATCATGATAACATCTCGTCACATTCTACCGCATCCTCCATCTTTCCTGTATTACTTTTTGTAGCACGAGAGGCCGCCCAGCAGAACAGTGTGGGAGAGAAGAAGGAGGAAGACGAGGAGGAAGATCTATCTTTAGCCTATGCTGCCAGAGGTCAGGGAAATACACTCTGATCCTGTGTTTTTTCCACTTTTTTAAATACTTTAAAATAAGTTTTTTGTATGGAGGAACATCAGTGAAGGCTTTTCTTTCTCCCCCCCCACCATGGTTTCCAGGTTTTGCCAGATATCCGATGGTGGGATACATCTATAAGGTGAACAGCACAAGCAGTGAGGAGATCTGGCTCTGACGGCCCTGGAAGTAACACACATACTGTACGTGCATGCGTTCTACTTCAAAGCAGTGCAACCGCCCCAGAGGAAACCCAGAGCAACTGCCACTCAACCAACAACTCAGGCTGGACTGGTGGTGATAACATCTGTCTTCGGACCACATCAACAGTCCTCGATTTCTCTGGCTCTAACACGATCATGAGTTTCATATCCACACAAGAAAACTGTCTGTGTATTTGTTATCGAGTGCTCGGGTATGTGCACTGCTGACGTGTTGTCTCAACAGTATGAACTTCAAATAAAAACGCTCATATTTCAGTATGTTTTGACATGATTTCCTGTAACCACATGCTCATAATGTCCTATTCTGTGTTGCATTACTGGAATGCATTAAATGTTCTATGCTAACACTGATATCTGAATAAGATGGTGCATAATTATAGAATATGTATTTGGTCATGGAAATGTAAGATGCCATGTACTGTATATTTGTATGCATATGTATATGTGTATAAAAGAAGATGTCTAATAAAGATAACATGGAGATTGTGTGGAAGCAAATGCTGGAAAATGCCATGGTTGCAATCAGCACTCACCAGGGGGCGCCCTAGAGCGGTTTACGGTGAGGGTGACGTGTGTTGTCATAGTTCTAGCAATAAGTGTTGTGTGATGGAGAATGCATTGTTGCATTTGGGGAAATGTAATTGGGTACACTCCTTCTTTTTTGCTACAGCAGGTGCAGGAGAAGAATAATGTAGCTCTTTAGGTTTAACTGTACGTGTGTGTGTGTGTGTGTGTGTGTGTGTGCCAGGTGTTAGCTCTGGGTCACAGGTTGTTGTGGCTTTTCATCAAACAGGAAGCCGAGTTGTGTTGTGGAAGCATCTATTTGCTTTCTCTCTGCTTCTTCTTCTGCTCTGTATAGTGAATGCAGTCACACACACACACACACACACACACACACAGACAGACACAGTGGGAAAAGAAAACATTTACAACACAGAGGGAATTAAAATATTCATCTGAACACACACGGTTGTGTTTGTGCCTTCATTTTACCAGATGGAGATGCTCACCACGCACATATCCCAGAGCAAGCGTACACCGAGTAGCAATTACTGTCAACAGGCTGATCAGTCATTCCCGTAAGGCGGAATTTTCTTCTCTGGTTCTTGCTCACGATTTTTGTAAGATGTGAAAGCTGCCATGAAAAAAAAAAGAGTTTCAATACCCACTACATTTTAATTTTATTATATGTACCATGAACATGAAGTACGAAGTATGAACAATTCAGTGAGGCTTTACTGTTGAAACTGCACAAAATGTTGCTACAAAAAGCAACAATACCGCAATTTGAAAATACTCCATTGGAACTTAAAATGTTGCTTGTGTTGGCAAGAGTGTAATAAATGCTATTAGCTAAATGCATTTAAACATGCCAAAATAAAAGTCAAGCTCCTCCAGATGTAGGACTCACCAAAGCCTGCTGAGACGGAAAATGAACCAATCACATTCACTTCCTTTTCATGCACATGCACAGAGAGACTGAGACACTTCGACAGACAGTGACTGGATGCTTGGCAGCTGAGACGCACAGCGCTTCATTTCGTGGTCAGTGCTTTTATTTAAAAGGTGATATTATATTGTGTGCCTTATTCAGCCCAGGCTGTGTTTGTTATGTCATTTAGATTTAATAATGTGTGATATCTGGGATTGAAATCAACTAAACCTAAAGTCAGAGTTTACATTATTGATTAACTAAAATGATTTCCTTGCAATAGAAATAGAAATTCATTATCCATTATCTGTCACAGTAAGTCCAATAAATGGTTGACATGAAGTAGAAAATGGCGTACTTCCTGCTGTTCTCTAGCTCGCTCTTACTTGCAGTGAACTGAAGTGTTTCCTACTGTCACCAGCACAACTCAGAGGAGTGAACAATGAAAAGTCACTTTGTTTTGCCCACCTGTTTGCTGCTGGTTTGGACCCTTACAGGTAGGCCTGCCACACAGTTTTTCCCCCTCACTGACATGTAATCATAATCATTTTAAACATCATAATTGAGTGATGGGGTTTTAATCACTCTTAGTGTTACAGAGGTGCATGTTGGTTTTATTTACAGGAAATGTTTTCATATTTCTCTCCAAATTTCTCTTGCAGTGTTTGTCATCTGTCAGGAAAAAAAAGGTAAGAAGACTACTTTAACCTTTATTTGGGACTATGTAGTATTATACATGCGTGTCAAATTATATGAAATATGTGGTAATGTACAAGTAGCAGTTCAGTAACAGAACCTGCTACAGATCTGAACAGGCTTGTTCAGTTTTAATATTTCTTTTTTCTTACACCCCAGAAGAGTCTAAGGAAATAACAGTGAAAGAAGTCGCTGATGGAATCGAGCTGTCTTGTGCTGATGAAAAAAAAAACGTTACATCTACAACCAGAGATGGTATTAAAAGCAAAAATCTTCATTTGACATACAGTGATAACAACACGGGGGAGTACATGTGTGAAGAGGAACATAAAATCTTTGTGAAATTTCGCAGTAAGTTCTGCAGGAAAACTTGTGTTTGTAATATGAAATGAAAACACTTAAGTTTTTATATTGTTTTTATAATTGTATCACTTACCTTTAAACTGTATGATAATGTACAGGAAGCAGCCAGTGACTGTAATCACACTGTGTGTGTGTGTGTGTCCAGCCTGTGACAACTGTGTAGAGCTTGATACAGGTTCCATAGTGACCATGATAATAGGCGACGTGGTGGCTACCATTGTGATAGGAGTGGGTGTCTATCTCATCGCTTCTCAGGCTCGAACCGGCCCTGTCGTCTCTAACAAGAAGAGTAAAAGTAAAGTCTATCTATCTATCTATCTATCTATCTATCTATCTATCTATCTATCTATCTAAACAATATTTGTTTACTTCTGTGAAAACAAACTTTTATTACGAATACTTAAAATAACAAAAATAAAGATGGCTCATTCCATGGGTATTGAATAATTGGTACATTAATCAGTTATAATAATAAGGACAACATAGATAGACTCCAAAATTATTTTTGTCATAATAAAAATCTGTGCAGTAGTCTTATGTTCACATTGTCATTTTTAAATTATAAACCAGATTTCTGGCTTTTTGTGTTTTCACAGGAAACATCAGTGGACATCATTAGTTAATTAAATGTAATTAATTAAAACGAGTAAAAAATATATTTAATCCCATGTAAAATATTGCCATGGTGTTTAAAGTAGAATGCCAACAATGACTGATATTCTACATGGAAAAATTACTGTGATGAGTATACTGTCTTTGAGTGGGACAAAAACACCACTTGAACATTGTGCTACCATCATGAAACTAACAGTTACACTGACTACCCTTTTTTGAATATTTTTCTGGGTTTGGTTATTGTTTCATTGGAACATTTAATTTAATTTAATCTGTACGCTTCTGTCAAACCTCGGCCCACTAAATAAACACACAGGGAATGCAAAATTTATTGAAGTAAACTCAGAACTTGCAAGAAACATAATATTGTAATGGAGCACAAAAGTAGTTCATATAATACAAACAATTTCTGTTGGCATTTCCACTTACTTTACATGTTTTATCTGGTTTGTTTAATCTCCACATAAAACTAAGTGTAAAAACAACCCATTGCTGTTATAGTTTTAACACATTTAACATGATCATATTAGTCACTGCTAGAAGAGAATGGGCATCAGGGCCTCAGCTACAATTCAGAATTACTCAGAATTAAATCACTAAGAGTTAAAAGTCATAATTGCTGCAATAATGTGTACAAATACTCTAAAAAAGAAAACCTGATAACTTAAAACCTAATAACCTAAAAATAACAGTCAGCAACAGATTAGGCTTTGTTTATGTAATAATTCTATTAACGCATATGTCCTCAGGCTCCGACAGACAGCATCTTGTTTCTGAAAGCAGAGGACCGACCAATGACCATTACCAGGTAAGCTGAAACATGAAGGGCTGTAAAAGTGATCATTACAATAATACAGTAAACAACAAATGACAACTCTCCTCCAACAGCCTCTGAGGCCAAGAGGTGGCCAGAAAGATACATATGATGAACTCGTCCACAGAAGATAGATGGGAGAAAGCTCACTGGGATCCATAGCTGGAAGCTTGAGAATCCTCATATCTCAAACATTTGTGGGAGGAAAAAGTCTGTTACCTGTCGCCCATCCCTGTTATAATGCTTTATTTTCATCATGCCTGTAAGATGATGCTTTAATGTCATTGTTTCAGAAATAGTAAAAATGTGGTAGTATTGTAATTCTCTTATTATACTTATTAACTATTAAGAAAAAACTGTGACTGTCATGTTGCCCAATGAAAAACTCAGGGAATAAAATTTGCTGTGTTGCTTTGTCATGCTATAGCGAGTGGTGAAAAGTACTTTTCTTTGGTACAATTTTGAGGTAATTGCAAAGTTATATTTCAATTCCAGTGTACTTCAAAGGTTAAGATTGTACCTTTTAATACCCTATAATTGTAGTGACATTTTGTCAATAATGCACATATGATAATATCAGAAATAACTGTGTAATTTGTATCCTTTTGTAGACTACGGTTACAGACTCTCTTGCCACATCCATGCACATGTAGTTTATAGTTTGTAGTTTAACTCATTTGCCAAAACAGACATCACACAATAAACAATGTGATAGAATATTTTGACTGATGGCATAGATATCGCGCTAATATCCACATTTTTTTGCACTATTATTGTGAAGTGAAAATCTAATATTGATACAGCTCTAGTATGTATATATACAGATAATTACTTGTAAATTGAAAAAAAAAAATACATACAATAGTTTCTAAAATAAAAAAAGCAGTCTTTAATTTTAAACCAGTTGTTCTGTGGTTTCATTTCAATGATAAATTTGGAGCCTAAACAGGCCTATTTTATTCATTTAATGTTTATTTTTACAGCGACAAGTATGCTGCATGCACCAATGCTACATGTCAAATCATTTATAACTGTGGGCTTTTAGAATACATTAAAGTCAATAAATGTGCTGACATTACAAAAAAACAAACTTAACAGTACTACAAACCATAAAAGTTTGAGCCAGAGCACTACAAAACTAAATCAAAATCGAATGGTGTTACAATTTGTTGTCAGTCAGAATCCTCTTTGAGTTATACACAGAGAATTTCATAATGCGATTCCCTCAAACAGAAAAAGCTGATTTTCCAAAATTGGCTTTTACGTAAGGACCTAACAGTTCTCACAAAGGAACCCCCAGGTCACTCAGCATCTGAGGAGCCTGAATATGTTGGCATTTATAGCTGAGTTAAGAACAGTAAATCTAATGAAATAATTAACTCCTGACATATTTAATTTCTTAAGAACATGATGCCGCTTGCTACCAAGAGGTTGCACAATAACTGTGTCTTAAATAAGACCACAGAATCCATGAAGTGAGCGACACTGTTAGAATAACGAAACAATAGCCGCTAGCCCGATGCAGAAGTCTTTTAGTATTCATCCAACGACAGCACCATTTTTTAAATAATTAAAGATAAATCTACAAAACTATTCCAGCAAGGCAAAGGGCTGGTTTTTACAACATCAAAACAAAGAAAATGAGTACAAACTGAGTTCTCTATATCATTATTATTTTTACTATATTACTAGTAGTAGTTGTAGTATTTTCAGTAGCAGGGATCAAACCGCACTGTTGATGGTGTCATACACTAGATTATATGTTACCCATACTTTGTTCAATAAAAAAAAAAATCAGCTTCAAAGCTGAGGATGTAATAGGATGTAATTAACGTGCCATTCAAAAATCTAACCAAACTTTAATGTGATTATTACCCATCATAAACATGTTATCAGTTTATTTTATACAACTCAGCAACAGGTGTGCTTTATCATATTTATGTAAGGATGATTCATAATCACATGTAAAGCTGTTCCTTTGAAACTCTTGATTTCATAAATCGTGTGCCTTGTGAAAGAAAAAAAGCTTGAGGACCACAGAGCTAGACTTGCTAGCTGAAGAGCCCCCTTCTCCACAACCTGAGTTTCTAGATATGATAGTGACGCTTGCATGTCTGCTGTACAGCAACAAGAAGCCCTTAACTGCACCCTGTTGCTGTCATGCTCCTTCTGCACGTTAAAAAGACTTCATATATCCATAAAATAATAAGCTGCCACAAATGTGGAATAACCAGTACGCTCTCGCGCCTTCTCGCTGTCTCTAAAAATGTGTGCGTAGCAAGCAATGGAAACAGTGTAGAAGTGCCAGAAAAAGCGCCCAAAACTGCAGAATGGTCATCTCAGGCGGTCTCCAAACATGAGTCACACCCCACAGACATGTTAAAATGTTTATGTTAACGCTGATATCTGTGTGGTGGGTGATTTTTTGGGGTTTTTTTTATAAGGCACTTGTTGGGATTTTGCTAAGCCCTATAGTTATGGACGTGCCTGCTGGCAGCTGTATCCTCAGCTATGCTTATTTGAGTCACTATACCATTTTTGGCTGTTGGAGCCTTATTATCTCAAAAAAAAGCTGATCCAAGAAGTTGGCACTTTCACTCTGGTGAGTGATATCCTAGTATTTTACGAGTGTCACACTGTTAAGCAGGCAACTGTGTCTGTGTGTTGCACTTGTACAGTTTATGAATGTAGCTTGGTAGCCAAGCTTGCCAGCGTTGGCACTCCACCCTCTCTTCTAAATGTGGTCACCAACACAGTTGCAACCAAACACTAATATGGAGTCCCAGAAACCAATGGGTGTTGTCATAGCTACATTCATCTTTTATATACAACTTATGGTGTGATATAAAACCACAGAGTAGAACTGCTGCTTGAAAAACCCATAGAGAAAGGCCTACTTGAGGTTTTGATCTACAATATGATTTTCTTTTCTTTTTTTGCCTCCATTTTGCGATCTGGAGCTATAGCCCTGAATGCTAAGAGTTCTAACAATGCCTACGCATGAAACTATTTGCAGCATTAAATGCTAAAGGGTCTCTAATGAGTCCAAACGCATGTAAGTTTGCTTTTGCAGCATTGCCATTTCAACATACTGAAACGTAAGACCGCGAAATGTTAGCTCGGAAACCTGTTCAATAAATTGCCCTTTAATCTTTGTTTAAGTAATTAACGCATTAGTGTTTACTGAAGACCTAACCCCTGATGAATGAAGCCTCAGATCTATTATGTAACCCAAAAACCCCCCCAAAAAACAGTGACCAGTAAAAATGAGCCTTAAGTCAACCAGATACAACAGTACAATGCTACTACTGCATTGATTCACTGTGTAAGGAATTAAGCATTCAGATTGCTTAATTAAATGAATAGTCACACTAAAACACTCCATTACAAATAAAGGGCCGTGGAGGAAAATCTAAAAGTAGAATGGCCACTTAGTTGCATTATTTCTGATCATTTTAATATATTTTTGTGCATTTTAATAGCTAATACATTAATATGCAGTGTTTATTTAGTCAGTGAGTGTAATTCTTAGTAATGCCTTTTTTTATAAACTTTACATGTTTTATATGAAATGAAATCTAATCTGTGGAATAGCTTATAAATAAAGGTGTGACATAAATGACATGTCGTGGAGTAAAAAGAAGTAGACGTATGTGAAAATTTAAGAATAGCGCTACTGTTAATAATAATAATAATAATAATAATACATACTAAAATGTCAGTCAAGGGGTTCAAATTATTTTGGAATTGCATAAGACTTGTAATTACTTACATTTTTACACTGAAGAAAGAATTACACAACAGGGGCAAAGAGAAAAGCAGAGATAAAGGTTAAGAAAACAGAACGGTTAAAATAGTAACAAAGACGAGTTGCAGGAAATACAGAAGTTGAGGAGGAGAGAAACTTGAGCTGATTTCAGAGGAGGCCTCCCCATTTCAGATAATCTGAAAGCTTAACTTCTTTGATAGCAGCTCATCTTCTTCCTCACTCGACTGTGAAAAAGCTACAAACTACTGTTTTCTACCGGAGCTGAGGAAGAGAGAAGAGATCAAACAATGGAGCTTTAGCTCAGAAACACAAACCTGATC
>VUQS01056998.1:0-10494 GCA_015108495.1 Heterochromis multidens | reverse complement strand
AAAATAGAAAAAAAAACACACACACACACACACACACACACACACACACACACACACACACACACACACACACACACACACACACACACACACAGAGGAATAAACATGACTGTGTCACTTCAGCAACAGTCCTTCAGTGTATACAGTTACTCCTGCTGACACTATTCAAATACTCTTAGCTTATTTGTACATCCCTAAAAATAGTTTTAACAGTTTCAGGAGACCCCAGACAGTTAATTCTGTGATGAAACGCTGAAAATGCTGCATCCAGATTGAACAGAATCAACTTTCTGGGATTTCCTTACCTGGATTATTGAGCATGTATCAAGACAGTTTTAGGGGACCTCATTGTGCAGTTGTTATGTAAGCAATAAAGGATAAAAAAACACTCACATCAAGCTTAGACCCCTAATTAGAGGAAACACAAAACAAATGCTAAATTCTCTGTGGAGAAGAAAATTTGATTTGACTCCTTTGAAAACGGTCTCACAATATGAATATCATCACGGGCAAACAGCTCTGGAAGCACACCTGCTGTTCAGCCAATCAGCAGCCAATCAGGGGATAGTACCTAAACATCTCATTTCACAGGAGAACTGAGGGGACGCACCAAGGCACGTTATGAGATAAATAAGGATTATTTTCAATTCTGGGTCCAAGGATAAAAATATGGAGATAAAAATTAGCATGATAGGTCCCCTTTAATAAAATATCCGTAAGAATAAGTAATGTCAGCAAAGGCTGCAAAGCCAACATGGACTGTAGCTGACTGCTGATTTTCAGTCGGGCTATGCATCCCAGTTGTATAAAGTGGGAATGACAGTGACAATGATTTGCAAGTGGAACAAAACCTTAAATTACAAAAGAATGTGTTTAATGCTGCTGCCATCCCCAGCATCTTGGGACTGAGATACTGGACAACATGAGAGAGAGAAAAGTTTGTGAGATTTGAGTAGCTGTAATATAACAATGCCATTCTTTTAAAAAAGTACACCATTGTCTCATACTGTAGTTACGAGCCCTAACTTTAGTTTCTCAGGCATCATGCTCAAGAAGAGAGCTACACTCACTGAATAAGAGGCTAAACACATGTCAGACTGCTGGATGATGCTCCACACACCGCCTATATTCATCCAGCCTGCTGTAAACTGGCCGACAGTCAAGCATGCTGGCCCAACCAGTCGCTGCCATACATGGAGATTCTGACCCCAGATTATAACACACTGAACAAGTCTTCTGCTGCCGCTCCTGACCCTCGCTGTGCTCTCCTGAAGACAGCTTTCTTTGGAAGTGATCTGTTTGACCTCCATTACTACCCATACCAGCTGATTCTCAGCTTACCTGCATGATCTCACCTCCAGTAACTCACCACACAGTCCCTCTTACTGATCAAACTTTACATCAGGCTGATTAAACACCACTTTATTGCCTGTCCAATGGGCAGTCACAGTGCTTCCTATTATGAAAGAAATCAATCAGGGAGCTGTTTTAATTTGCAGCTGTTATCCTTCTCACTACTAATCTGCCTCTTCTGCTGCTGGTGCAGCTGCTGTCCTGCCTACCAACTACTGTTTTGGTTAATGTATTAAAGAGCAGATGCAGAGTTTCCTGGCAGTTACAGAGATCATCTTGCTCCTACTTTTGAAGTCTCAAGCATTTTCACAAGCTTCCAACCTGCGGTGTTGCTGTGACTCCACACTTTGATATCAATGACATTTCCAAGTGAAAAACCACCTATGAAAGGTTCAATAAAATTGTGTTTTCACATTTATTTATTTTGGCATGATTAATTTGTCAGTCAATAACATTTCATCTTAAATGAAACCATCCAACTCACCAGGCTCTAGCTGATGGTCAGTCAAATTTCCCTATAACCTTTCAACTAGTAATTATCCCTCTCTTTTTAATGTTATTATTCACAGCTCTAAACATAAAAACAATTAATTGCAATTACATCTTATTTTGTGGTTACTCTTAAATCATTCAGATGATTACTTTACTTTACTTTCTTCCAAAAGTCACTTCCTAAATTATCACTTCTTCTGATCTTTCTGGACCTCAGCTGTCTGACCTCACATGGCTCAAGTCTCCCATGTGAACACATAACCAGACTATATGCTATATAGAAATCAGTTAAATAATTCTGTACATTTCTGAACAAACAAAGTATTAATGCACGTGACAAAAAGGTGTGTCTGTTTAGCAGTCCCATATCACCATTTAACATCTGCTTCTCTGAGTCTGTTCTGCTCACAGTACATAGAGTATGTTTTACAACAAGATGTGCAAGCATTGTAATCACTTTTGGTATTAGACTCAGAAAGTGTGAGATCACACTCAGATTAGAAGGCAAATCCTTAGAGATTTGACAAAACTGTTGTTGGCATTATCCAAAGAACCAAGGTTGCCCTGGGATTTCCATCTAATACAGATTTTGATCTGGGGAGAGGGTTGATGAAGAGGCTCTAATAAGCAGCCCTTTTCATCTCATTTTCTTAAAGCCCTGTCCTGCTAAAAAAAAACCCCTCTGGACTGACCACAGGAGGAACAGTATTACATAAGCATAATAAGATATAAATAGTTTGGACATGCTGTCTTTGTCATCATCACTTTCTCTTAGATGGGGAAGATCGAGGATGAAGTCTGTCAATCTCAACTCCTTAAAACACAAGGGTGCTTATTATTTATTTGACTTACAAGTCGCAACGGCACAACAGGCCTGGCGATGTTTGATTAATGACAGATGCTGAAGCAATGTGCATGCTCACAAAAATTATATCTGAGTTTTCAAAGATATCTTGTTTTGCAAAATCTGCAGCAGAAGCAGGTGCATACAGAAAAACTAGAAAACTCAGTATATGTAAGCACAAGAAAAGAATGATCACCAGGGTCTAGGTGTTCATATTTCAAGACTTTGTGACAATCAAACCTGTGGTAGCCCAAGCCTCAGAACTCAGAACCTTTATTGACTCATGCCTCAGTCATCAGGAAAGGTGTCTTTGATGCACTGGCCACGGCAATATTGAACACTGTGAGCAAACAGTCCACATAAGGTGGTAGGAGGGATGATGGTGGTGTAAACACAAGACTGTCAACGATGAAACCACAGTTTGTGTTTTTTCTCACTCACTTTCACGTGTTTATTGGTTGGGTTGAATCACTAACAGTACTCGGTCAGTTTATGGTTTGATTAAAATATGCCCTTTCACAACATTATGAGTACACATTAAAAAATGATGGTAACTATCATGCATAGGCGTCCTAACCAGGGAATCTCTCTGTTTCCCTCTTTCTACCATTTCGATATAGGAGGGACTACCACAAGATATTCACCAATGCAGCCCACAGACTCAGTCCTCCATGATTTTCTTTTCACAGAATGACCCCAACTGCTGCTGCATGACATTTGTTCAAATCTGTCTGTGGAAAGCAGTATAAGGGTGCTGGGAGTGAGATTGGTTTCTCTATTAACATGAATACTGTATCAAGTCCCAAAAGGTAAAAGACCCTTTGTGGATATCTTAGATGCCACAGGGAACAACCTGGGAAGGAAGACAGGTTTGAAAGGCCAGGCTGTATTTAAAAAGAAACCTAAAAAAGAAATCAGTAGACTTATCTAACAAAGTCCTATAGGAAAATGAAACAAACTAACCCTAACTCTATCAAAAGGCTGGGCACAGGAAAGCTTGGAGAAAACATATTTATGGAGCTGATAAGGTACTTGTTTCAGTAGAAATTGAAGTCACTACTTGAGAAATTTGCTTTTATCCAGAACTGCATGAAATCCAAATATAAAGAACACATATTGTTTAAAAAAAAAACACTCTTTCTCTGTGCTCCCCTCCTTGGGTTCATTTTAAAATGATCTTCACACAGTGAGCTTCACCAAACTGTCTAAGCTCAGTCTATGTTTTGGTCCTGAGAGAGCTGCATCTGGAACCACAAATGTGTTAACAACAAGGGAGTCATGTTTCCCACGGATCACTAACCCTTTCAATTTACATTTACAGCTGCTCAGTTTTCACAGGAGCCATCCACTCTGAGCTTCTGTTCACATGGAAGAGGAAGCTGCCTGAGGTAGACATTAATGATGATGAATTTCCAGTAATTATAAGCTTAAACCTAAAGCTTTAGAAACATATCATGTAGTAAGTAAGTTTAATAACCATAAAGAGAACAAAAAATAGATTATAAAAGATGGACATAGTTACCATGACATCACCTGCTGGTTTGTGGCCTAAAAATTTTGAAATAATTTGCTTTGGCATTTTGGCTGTCACCATCTTTGTGGGTTTTTTTTAAACTGTACATGGAGAGTTAGAGCTAAACTAATGGACTAAAGTACTGGGCTACCTACACTTCATGCCTACATGAGCCAGCAGCCATGAAAACCCATGCCATGAAGCTCCTGGCGCACAGTTTTTGTGCAGATGTTAATGCCAGAGGAGGCTTGGAGCTCTGCAGTTATTGAGTCAGCAGAGCGTTTGTGACTTTTATGGACTATGCACCTCAGCAGTCGGCGACCTTGCTCTGTAACTCTATGTGGTCTGACACTTCGTGGCTGAGCTGCTGTGGTTCCCAAATGCTTTCACTTTGCAATAATACTTACAGCTAATTGTGGAATATCTAGAAAGGAAGAAATTTCACAAACAGACTTGTTGCAACAGTGGCATCCTATTACAGTACCACACTCGATTTCAGTGAACTCTTTAGAATGACCCATTCTCTAACAAATGTTTATAAATGCAGACTGCAGGTGATTGATTTTATACACCTGTGACAATGGAACTGAAAACACCAGAACTCAATGATTAAGAGTTGTGGCCCAATAATTTGTCCACATAGTGCTGATTCAGCAGAATCAGAAGACACCATGAATAACCATACAGTGGCTACTGAAGTAGTAGTGACCATGGTCAGTCATAAGCTAGCTACTTCCTAAAGCATACCTTGCCTTATTGTCATCTTTACTCTAAATCAGAACATTTTGTACAAAATATGCAAGATACTGTATTGAAAAGACTTCAAGGAGCTAGCAACTTAGATAAACACTTTAGGAAAATGTTTACTGTGGTAAAATATCAAGTAAGTAATCTGACTTCTTTTTGCAACTGGAGAACCTGCCCCCTGCTGGCCATCCATCCACTGAGATGGGGGGGCTGGAGTCTATCCCAGCTGTCGCAGGGTGAATGTGGGATACATCCTGGACAGGTCGCCAGTCTATCGCAGGGCCCCCTGCTGGCCATTAAGAACAAAATAAGTTTAAGGCACTTGTACATTAGCTTCATTTTAAAAACACAGAATCTACTTCCATCCTTTACATACAGTTAATGGAACAGAAATAAGCCAGTGAAGGAGGTATTACGAAAGACTAAGAGAGAAAATAGATAGCTGGTACATAGTATTAGTAACAGACCATCAGCTGATCCTCTCCTCTCCTCTCCTCTCCTCTCCTCTCCTTCTTGGCCCACTTAAGACCAACATGCCTATATATGTGGCTTATATCACACACCAGACAGAGGTAAGCTGATGTGCTGGTGTCTGGTAGGTGGAAAGACGAGAAATGAGAACAGTGGGTAGGCTGAGGCTCTGGCAGTGGACTGAAGAAAACAGGGACTCCTGGGACTGGTGCCTGGAGATTAGTGGGATAGTGACTGAAACTCACACAATCCACCTACTCAGCATTGACTGTCAGCTTCACTGGTTCTTTCAGTGCGGTATGCTAAGGACAGCAGTTAAATTCGCATGGATGCATACAATCTTTCCGCGGTCCTTTTAATGAGAAACCTCTGCATGTCAGTAATTCGATGTGCTGAGAGTCCACAGGGTTTCAGGTGAGCTACCCAAGGAGGTGCACTGCTTTCAGCTGCTCCCTAAGGACCTCCTCTGTGTTATCCTGGCAGTCATGTACCACTATGGTGTTCTCCTGAGGCTCGTATGGCTTGTCTGCACTACTCTGCTACCCGAAGTGCTACTCTTGAATGTAATTACAGCATTAGTTCCTCTTCAGTCAGCACACCACAGGAGTCTTACATAATTACCATCAATATTAGCATACAAATACCACAGGGATGTGGCCTTTGATCCTTCCTCACATAACCATGTGTTCACTTTGGATTGAGCACATTTTGAACTGACTTTTGCTCTCTCTCACTATTTGACTGGCAGGCCTAGCAGTGCATCTGTTTTCCCATTTGCTTCACTGGATGACAACTTAACTTTGAAGCCCAGAGGATAAAATACACAGATGATTGGCAGCAGAACCAAAACTTACTCTCATGCAGAAAAATATACCATTATATCCTTTAAAAAAAAATAGAGGCAAAATCAGCTAAAATTTTTATGACCCAGAAATATTCTTCATAAATCCACATGCTGTGCAGGGACACACAGAGCAGCCACTACATTAAAACCACTGACAGTTGAAGTGAATAACAATGTTCTGCTGGGAAATCTTTGGTACTGCCATTATTGTGAATGTTAAGTTGGAACATACCAGCCACCCAAACAGCGCTGCAGACCAAGAATACCACCCAATTGGACACTGTCCCCAGAAATGGCTTCTTGATCCAGACAAAGAGATCAAACCACGATTCTGCTGCAAACCCTGCAACCCACAGGAACCTAAGGATGTCCTGCCAGTGTCCCCCATGCCAGGCATCACAGGACAGCCCAGAGATCCCATGTCCACATCCCTTGGCTCAGACCTGTTTTGGTTCTATGAAGAAGCCTACACAATATCTAGCTGTTCATATGTCGTCTGTGGAGACCCAAAATTACTGCACCCAGTAGGTGATTTTTGTTGAGAGAAATGTATAACCCCCCCGCTTTCAATCTTTAGGCTAAGCTAAGCTAATCAGATGCCATCACAAGAGAAGTAACAGTCTTCTCGTCCAATTCTCCACAAAAAAAGCAAACAAGCATATTTCCCAAATAGTATAAAAATTCAAATAAAAAGGGCATTTATTTAAATTTCTTCCCTCGCCTTTACAAACAAAGTGAATGAGTGCACTGTAAAACACCGCCTTCAGACCATTTTCCATCTCCAGGCACTGTGCTATTACACCAATCAGTTAAGTGTCAGTCTGTCTTACCCCCTCACACTCCCTCTTTGTCTTCGCCTCGGTATCAAACAACACCTCTGCTGTACCTTCTGCTGATTTAGACATGAAACATACTTCTGAATCTGACAGCCTGCTGATAGTGAAATTAGATGACTGCCAAATAGCTTGATGTAGACCAATAAAAAAAAAGGTTCCAGTCTGTCACAAACAATCAACTAAATTACAACATCAATGTGTCTATTTTAAGATATGAGTGTGCGTGTGTTTCACTGGGAGAATGAGTGTGAAAATAACAGGCTGAAACAGAAAGCCGGTGACAAGATGGGAAAATGTGCACTCATGTGTGTCTGTGTAGCCGTGCGTTTGTGTCTACATGTGTATAACAGCGTATTTATTTATAGAAGCCCCTTGGGAGCAGAGTGCCATTACCGTGCTAAGGTAGGAAATCTGGTGGGGCTGTGCTGGATGTCACTCTGAGGTGGCTTCATAACTTCTTGCAAGCGATGCCTCATTAGGGTGAGCAACACCCTGTACAATATTAAGAACTGCATCTCTCCTGCAGTGTCCTTCTAAATGTCTTTGTGTAAACACCATTATTAAAAATATAGCACATATCCTTAGGGGATAAAACTGTTGAAAATACTACAATGTCACACTTTCTCGTGGAAATTAACTGTGTGTTTTTTTAGCTTTTGTTTAAAAAAAAAAAAACACATACAGGCGGATTTTTCATTCTGCCTGTCGTCATTGATTCCCTCTGTTTGAATGAGTTATTCCGTTCCATAAGAATGAAAGAGCGTAGGAGGATGCATTGATTCAGAAATCGAACTGAACTCCGCAAGACAGTTTCTCTCCAGAGAGTAGGCTACATAACTTTTGGTAACACACAGACTAATGTGCAACCTTTTAAGTCCAAACAGACACGCAGAGAGGTGATGAGATCAACAAACACACCAAAAAAACCCAAAACCAAAAACAAAAAACAGAGCAAAGATATAATCTCCATTTCCTGATTTAATCTGTGACAATAGGGACACTGGGAAAACCTCTCACATCATTTCCACTGAAACCAACCAGACCTGAAGCGCTACATTATCCATATGAAGGCTCAGAAGCCAAGCATCACAAACACCGTGTGGGGGGCTCAATGAACTGTCCTCACGTGAAAGACAATAGGATCTGGTTAAGCACTGGGCTTAAAAGCTGAATGGACACAGCTCACTCTGAAAGCCAGCTGTAAAATGAGAAGTGCAAATGACAGGATTCAAACGTTGCTCTTGCGTTTGCTGTGCTATTCACTTGATTTGCTAAAGATTAAGAGAACAATGTGAGAATATTTCTGTCACCTGATAGCCATTTTATCTTACTCACATCATGTTTATAGCCTCAATTTTTTTCCCCCTCTGGTTCATCATGTATGTCAGTGAATTTTGGATCAGGATGTTTGTTTTATGTACTGCACAAGCACCTATCAAAATGATGCACATCTGTAACCTGATTCTATTTTTTTTTTAACTCAGCCTGTCTACCATGGTAGAGGTGATGCTCCACAGTGAGACACTGGAGGTGATCTTTTGTTAATGCAACCCTGTCATTGACCGTTTGTCCGTGCAGCTTTTAGGTGTTGGGTTCTGTATCAAGTTCAGGTAATTACTGTTTCTCAGATCGCAAGTTGCTGTGAGCAGCATTGTGCATATGGATTTACTCCTGCCTTCAAAGATGAGATGAACTTCAAATACCACGATTGCATTTTCCAAGGAAATGTTGTGAACTTTGTGGTTTGCAGCGGTTTGAATCTCCACACTGCCTTGCAGAGGCTGGTTTGTTTTTGTTAAAACACTTTAAGTACAGCCTTTATTGTTATTCAGCACAACATTACACTTTCTTCTAACAAGGCATATCTTGTCATGATAGGCACACACAACAATAAGCTAATGGACCTAGAAGGAAGAAGCTGATTTGAATGTGTGTGCTGAACCTCATCTACCCCTGTGTATCATGTGACCTGTCCCATCTCAAATAGGAAGCCTAAAGAAGATAAGCATTACTCCAAAGATACCGTACACTCAGCTCAGCAGTAAACCACAGGATAGTAATTACACTACATTTCTCTGTATTCTCTTTCCCTAAGAATAAACCATTTAGAAACAGCCTTTATTTTTTTTTCTCAAGGATCAAACACTTGCCAAGAGAGCCAACATCAAGGTAGCAGCACTGTTCCTAAAGGAAACTGCCTCAGTACAACTTGTATTACACCTCATCCTACAGAGCAGTTGTCTAACCTAAATTCAGGCTAAGTTTCGGTCAAAAGTGAAAGTTCTGTAGGGTATTAAATATAAATGTTATGTTAAATAAAACAGTGGGCCATGGAAGGTTTGTACTACCCTAACAATGGCAGCACTGATCCTCCCAAGCTAACTGGCCATTACAGATATGAAAGCACACCACAGATTTAAATTGCTTGCATTACAAGGGCAGAGTGACACTTGTTGACACTGTGATGGTCCAGAGGCCTGTAGCTACAAATGAACTTACCATCCAACACACAGTGAGACAGAAATATAACTTACATGTAGATACACATAAAAGGCATAAACATTTTTTTCTTGATATATAAAAAATTGCATTGAGTAAGCTTTTGCACAGGAAATGAACATCAAGTGGCCGTCTGATTATAACCATATAAGTTCTCAATGACAAGTTGTAAAAATGGGCTATAGTTCACATATGGCTAGTGTGAGATCTCATCTTGTCCAGAGTTCAGATTAACTATAGCCCACCTTTAGACCAATCATCAGTTATTTTATGCATCTCAGGACATAAATGATTGTTTTGTGTAATGTGCAATATCTCTTGATGCATGCTCAATTATCCAGGTAAAAGAATCCCAAAAAGCTGAATCTGTTCATCTGGACGTAACGTTTTTTAGTGGGAGAAACGTTTCGTCACCTCTGCACCTCAGCTGACTGCAGGCTTCCCCAACCTTATAAACAGTAGATGTCATTATGGAGGCAGATGAAACAATGGTCTCGTATGATGTTACATCTCTCATCACTTGTGTTCCAGTTACTGAAGCAGTGGAGCTAGTTCGTAAGAGATTACAGGATGACCCCAACCTCAACAATAGGACCACCCTCAACACTGACCAAGTATGTCTGCTCTTGGAACTGTGTCTTCAGTCCACGTATTTCACATATAAGGGCCAGTACTACAGGCAGAAACATGGGTGCGCCATGGGCTCCCCAGTTTCTCCTATTGTGGCCAATTTGTATATGGAGGAAGTGGAAAAGAGGGCTTTGTTATCCTATTCTGGAACACCACCGAGTCATTGGTTCAGGTACGTGGATGACACCTGGGTGAAAATCAAATCTCAGGACGTACCACAATTCACTGATCACATTAACTCGGTGGACAAACACATCAAGTTCAC
>VUQS01056995.1:0-10786 GCA_015108495.1 Heterochromis multidens | reverse complement strand
CTCTGTGTGGCATTTATCTGGGCACTGATCTGAGGTGCTGTTAACTTGTGATTTCTGAGGCTGGTGACTCGGATGAATTTATCCTCAGCAGCAGAGGTGACTCTTGGTCTTCCTTTCCTGGGGAGGTCCTCATGTGAGCCAGTTTCATTGTAGTGCTTGATGGTTTTTGCGACTGCACTTGGGGACACATTCAAAGTTTTTGCAATTTTCCGGACTGACTGACCTTCAGTTCTTAAAGTAATGATGGACTGTCGTTTCTCTGATTGGTTCTTGCCATAATATGAATTCTAACAGTTGTCAAATAGGGCTGTCAGCTGTGTACCAACCTGACTTCTGCACAACACAACTGATGGTCCCAACCCCATTAAGAAGGCAAGAAATTCCACAAATGAACCCTGACAAGGCACACCTGTGCAGTGACAACCATTTCAGGTGACTATCTCATGAAGCTCATCAAGAGAAGGCCAAGAGTGTGCAAAGCAGTGATCAAAGCTAAGGGTGGGTATTTTGAAGAATCTAAGATATAAAACATGTTTACTACTTAATTCCATATGTGTTCATTCATAGTTTTGATGCCTTCAGTGAGAATCTACAATGTAAATAGTCATGAAAATAAAGAAAAAACATTGAATGGGAAGGTGTGTCCAAACTTTTTACTGGTAGTGTATTCCCATAAAAATAAACTTTATTCTCAATTTGTTTATTTTATCTAAATTTCTTTTCTGCGTCATATTAGATAAAGATGACAAACTCCACATTCAGAGTAGGTGCGTAGGTGGGAAAACTCAAATGCTGGACTTTCATATAGGAGGCTGGGGTTTGACTCCTTTCATATTAGACCTTTTTCTACTTGCTGTTTGGTCAGGTTTGGGGAAAGATCATTGTGTGGGCTAAAATAGACATTTCAAAATATTAACCACATGTTGGAAGTTTTTCCTCCTTTTCATGGTCATTAAAATCCTGTTCAAGCTAATATTTTTGTGTCCTGGAAAGGAGCAAGAAAGATATATATATATGTGTGTGTATATATATAAAGAGAGAGAGAGAGAGAGAGAGAGAGAGATGAGAAAACAGAAGGATTTATCCTCTGGGAATGATCAATGTCTGTCCAAAATGAGTCTCAACTAAAAAACGTTGCTGATGTTAACTGGCTAAAAAGCACACATTTCCAAGGAAGTAGATAATGCAACTTAAACATTTAAATTATTGCATCTATGACAGAATTAACAATGAAATAAAACCAAGAAAGAACTTTGAAGTAAAGGTTCTGGTGTGAAAAATGAGATCAGTGGTAAGTAAATGTGAGTGTATCCTCTCCAGCCTCCTGCAAGTGAAGTGAGGTAAAGTATTGATTAAGTGGAAAGCGTTCAAAGTTAAGGAGCATCAGCAGTAATGTTTTGCAGCCGGCAAGCTGCAGCAGCAATATTCACACTGCATGATTTCACACAGTTAGCAGCTCCAACATGAAGACGTAGTCATTTAGCTGACTCGACTCTGAGCCACTGTTTGTTCCAGAGAGTGAGGCCCAAAGAAAAAGCTTCACATTGTACAAGTTAATCATTCGGGGAAGTCTGTGGGTAACTTCAAAATGATTTGTATGAAAATAACTTAATTGAAAAACTAATTTTGATATGGTAAGAAACAGAACAATATTAATGGGACTTTTCAGCGCTTGAGTTGAAGGCAACTGGACTTTTTTTTTTAGGTTCATTAAGATGTTTCACCCCTTTCATCTGAAAGGCTTCCTCAGTTCTAAAAGCTGATGGGCAGTCTCAGGTATTTAACCTCTGCAGGATAAATACCTGAGATTCCCTGTAGCACTTTTGCCAGAAAGAGAAGCCATCAAGTAGAGGTTAAGAAAAGTTACTGTTGGAGAGTTTGTCGCCATTCAAGGTATTATCCTGGCGAGTATGTTGGTAGCATTGTGGTTCAATTTCAAAGATGACTGTGTCAGTTCTCCTTTTAAATATGCTTCAACTAAATTAATCAGGATAATAATGCTCTTGTATTTAATAAAATTCTTATTTGACTGCTCCTCTGCTGAAAAACTGCAAGTGGAGAACTGATGCTGCTGTGTTGAGCTTACGCAGAAAGTCTGCCGTGGCCAGATGCAGTCCAAGACCATGGAGTAGGAGTTTATCCACTGATTATTCCACTGTCATGTATTGTCACACAGTATATGTGATATTATTTTTTATTTCATTTAAGAAAGCTTGGTTGCATCTTCTTCTGTAGGCGTACATGCACAGGTGTGCACGTGCCCTTCCTTATTACTGGTACAAATCAAACAGTCTGTGGGCTAAAAGGTGGAGGCTCAAGAAATTAGACACAGCTGAAAGGTCTGACACCAGCGTGGACAAATAACACACTGGGAGCAATCACGACTGAGCAGCATGTCAGACAGCCCTGGACTGAAGGTCTGACAGGCAGAAATTACAGCCACTGTCAGCTGTTCAATTGAATAACAACCATTTCAGAAAATAAAATCGTACATTATAAGAAAAGAACAAATGCCCACAGTGTGTTTTAGGCTGCACAACCTTGTGCATAAAACTCAAAGTATGTGTGAAAATATGTCTTTGTCTACAGTTGTGTTGTGTGTTCATTACAGGCAGCAGCATCCAGCAGATACTGTCTCCATCAGTCTGGGCACACGCCATCAGCAGTGCACTGAGCTGTGAGAAGCTCAATAGAGCCAACACCATTACACACTGCATCAATAATGACAGGACACCCAGATACAAAGACACACTAACACAGGAGCAAAACAAAGATATGAACACCAGGATCTGTGGGCTTGTGAAAGACCTCCCGTACCTCCTTCCTACAAACAAGATGACCGACCTGAAACAGACAACATTACTACAAATAAAACTGCAAATAAATGTTTTGAATCTCTTGGTGGTCATTCTGTGCCTCTTTGCAGTGGTTTTGAGTCTCTTATTAACTGGTTTCATCCATCTGTAGTGATTTAGTGTTCATTTTGAAATCCTTTTGTTTCTCGTTGTTTTCTGTCACTTTGAAGTTGTTTTACATTTGGTTTTGCCCGTTTTGCATCTTTTAAGATCAGTTGCTGCCATTTTTATTTTGATCAATTTTTGTTTATTTAATTGTTTTGTATCTTCTTTTTCCATCGCAGTCTTCTTTTGAGGTGAGTTGCATCTCGTTCTGGTCTTTTGTGTCCCCATTTTTGTAATTTTACATTTAGTTCAGTTTTTCTGAATTTTCAGTGTAGTGTAAATGGTGCCGCTTTAGGTTTGAACTGTTCTTTTCCAGGGTGGATTGATTGCACAGCATTCATCTTTTATGACTTTAATTTGAATTTAATTTGGATTTTCTCTGATCCACACAGGGTCAAAAATATACTGGTCCTCCTAGTGCCGGTCCCAAGCCCAGAATAAATGGGGATGGTTGCATCAGGAAGGGCATCTGGCATAAAATCTTGGCCAAATCAAGCATGTTGATCTTTAAGAATAAGATATCCATACTGAATCAGTTGGGAGTTAACAGCGACTGCCTCAGGTGCTGTTGGCCAACAGGCTGCTGGTGGAATCTGTGCTACTGTTGGCCGAAGACAAAGACGAAAAAGGAAGACGTATTCAGAGGCAGCGAGAGAGAAGGAAATGCACGAGTGTGAATGTGAGAGTAGGGACTATAAATGTAGGGACTATGACTATGGTAAAAGGAGAGAGTTGGTTGGTATGACGGAGAGAAAGAATGTAGATATATTGTGTGTGTAGGAGACCAGGTGGAAGGGAAGAAAGGCCAGGAGCATTGATGGTGGATTCAAACTGATTACCATGGTGTTGACAGGAAGAGTAATAGAGTAGGGGTAATCTTTAAGGAAAAGTATTTGAATAGTAAGGTGGTTGTGAAGAGAGTGTCAGACAGGATCATGAGTTTAAAGGTAGAAATCCAAAGGGCGATTTTTCAGAAGAGAAAGAAGAATTCTGGAGAAGTTGGATGAAGTGGAAGAGATTGTCCCCAGGGGTGAGAGAGTGGTGATTGGAGCAGATGGACATATATGTGAAGGGAACAGAGGTGTGGGTATGTTTAGAAGCAATCTGAAAGAGATAGGAGACTGCAAGGTGGTGGCAGGGAAGAATGTAGCTAGGCAGCATCCGATGGTAGTCTGTAGGATGACTTTGCCTTCTCCTTGATTTCCAGAGGCAAGGATTAAATGGTTGAAGTTGAAAAAGGAAGAATGTTGGGAGGAGTTGAGACAGGCCCTGGGTGGTAGGGAAGAGTTACCAGATGACTGGGAAAGTACATCTGTAGGGCTGAGGAAAATTATCAAGAAGGTGGTTGCTGTATCCTCTGGATAGAGGAAAGAGGACAAGTAGACTTGGTGGTGAAGTGAGGAAGTACAGGAAAGTATTCAAAGGAAGAGATTTGCAAAGAAAAAGTGGGATTGTAGACAGGAGTACTGAGAGGCTAGGCATACAGCAAAGAGAGAGGTGGCAAAGGAAAGGCTTTTGGAAGGAGAAAAGAAAGTATGGGCAGCAGATTAGGGTGATTAATCATAGATCTGGAAATGTACTAACAAGTGAAAAGAGTGTATTGGGAAAATTAAAGGAGTACTTGGGGGAGCTCGTGAATGTAGAAAATGAGAGAGGAGGACGAATGGAGGACAGCTAGTGAATCAGGAAGTGCCCTCACTTCCTCCTTACTAATCGTGGAAGTGATGGCAGCTATGAAAAGGATGAAGAGTGGAAAGGCAGCTGGACCAGATGACATACCTGTGGAGGTATGGAGGTATCAAAGGGAAAGGGCAGTGGACTTTTTAACTAAATTGTTTAATACAATCTTGAAGTGTGAGAGGATGCCTGAGGAATGAAGAACAAGTGTACTGGTATCAATTTTCAAGAACAAGGGTGATGTGCAGAGTCATACCATGAAGATATGAGAAAGAATTGTAGCTAGGTTAAGAAGAGGTGATGATCAGTGAGCAGCTTCATACCAAGAAAGAGCACTACAGATGCAATGTTTGCTTTGAGAGTGTTAATGGAGACGTTTATAGAAGGTCAGAAGGAGTTCCACTGTGTTTTTGTGGACCTAGAGAAAACATATGACAAGGTGCCAAGAGAGGAACTGTGGTACTGGATGAGGAAGTCAGGAGTGGCAGAGAAGTCTGTGAGGGTGGTGCATGACTAGTATGAGGACAGTCAGACATTGGTGAGGAATGTGGTAGGAGTGACACATGGATTCATTGTGGGGGTGGGATTACATCAGGGATCAGCTCTGAACCCCTTGTTTGCTAATGATGGACAGGTTGACTGATCAGGTCAGGCAGGAGTCTTTGTGGACTATGATATTTGCAGATGACATTGTGATCTATAGTGAGAGTAGGGAGCAGGTGGAAGAGAGCCTGGAGAGGTGGAGGTATGCTCTGAGAGAAGAGGAATGAAAGTCAGTAGAGGTAAGACAGAATACATGTGTGTCAATGAGAGGGAAACAGACATGACAGTGAAGCTGCACGGAGTAGAGGTAGTGAAAAAGGACATGCAGAGGGTTTGTGTGACAGAGGAGGATGCTAGGGACAGGGTGAGATTAAGGCAGATGAGCCACTGTGGCAACTGCTAAAGAGAACAGCCAATAAAAAATGTGCTACCTTTTCATCATGGCTAATTTGTTCCTTTTTTGCTCTTCACATGGACCGTTTACTTGCCTCTAATTAGAACTTGATCAAACTTAATTGTAACCTGAGTAGTACTGACCAAACACTAGAAAGCTTCTAGTACCAAAAATCTTGACTCTTGTCTAAAGATTCTGTGTATTCATTTGCAGATTTTAATTTTTGGAATTATTAAGCCTATAACCAACTTTTAAATGGAGACCTGAACCCTTACACCAAGTCAAACAACTCTTTGGAGAAGCAGAGATCAGAGAAAATGTTCACTCTCAGTCTAAAGTGCAATCTGGTTTTCAGAAAGTTAGGAATATAAGACGAGGACACATTGATATGTAGCTTGCCTGCTGTGATAAGGATTTCCTCTGAGAGCAGGAGCTGTCAGACAGAAACGCGAGTGTGACAGAGGGGAACATACACGTTAACATGAGCTAATCTTCCACTGTGAAGCACACTTCAAAAGCAGTTACACTGTCATCTGTAGATGGAGCTTCTTTACTGTAACAAAGATTAATGTAAAGCCTGAACAGATGAAACAGATTAATTCAGGATTTAAAGCAAAAACAGTCTCTGTCTTAAGTTTGGATGATATTTGGGCAGAATTTCACTCTTTAAAAGGCTGTTTATTGGCCTGGGGTTCCATCAGACAACAGAAAGATTTTAATAAACAAAGGGAGCAGTCAGACAGAGAAACAGATACCCTGAAGTCTGAACAATGGTTAAGCTGTGAGCTCAGAAGAAAGAATGTGAGGCTGAGCATCACGCACAGGCTCGTGATTCACTGCTGGAATATTGCTCACTACCTCTCCTTAGATCAAAAATCCTCCACACTGCAGACACGTTGGAAGGACGTTCGATGGCAGATGATTCAGAGCTTGGAGCTTAAATGAGCAGTTTATTTGCACAGATATTCGCTTTCAAACAGATTTTACAAGGGATTCACTAACTGAAATTCTGGGCTGATACTAATATTAGACAATTACATTGGAACAACAATTTGAATGATGGCCAGTGCTGATCATGGACTCATGTGTTTATGGTTTTTTTTGTTTTTCTTATTTGTTTTTTAACAAACTGTTTAGATTTTTTCATCACATTGTTAACATTTAGATTAATGTGACAACAGAGAAACATCATCACCTGGCTTCTGTAAATGTCATCTTAATAGGCCAATGGTGTTCAAAGAGGTGGATTTTAGCTGATATGTGCATCCCTGTTTTAGAAAACAAAGACTCAATTGACTGCTACTTGTTTAACTGCAAAAATATGACAGTAGTAATTTATAGAAGTAATTTTCTGCATTTTTCAAATACCTAACAATTTACTAAGAAACTGAAAGACAAAATGTCAAAAATGTCAAAATTGTTAAATATGCCTGATGCTAGTGTACATCTTGCTTACAAAACAAAATGCAGCAGGTCTTACAAGTACCAAAAAAATCTTCAAAAGAGAAACACCATCATATGACTTTTCTGCTTTTCTCTCAACTTGCGTGATTACCCTCTCTAGTCAGAACAATATATTAGAAAGTCGTGAAAAATGTCAGTACACGGCTTCTACAAGTTGTGGACATCACATTGGCAAAAACATTGTGAAAAAAAGTTTATATTTGTGGGAGTTATGAAACTTTTGATTAACTGGTCAAATTTATATATATACCTTGTTATCTGGTGTTGCTCCAACTGTTAGTTACTATCCAAATAGGGACCTTGATCTTTTAGATTTAGTTACCACTATTAATTAACTTTTCTCTCAAGGTGTTGAAACTGTAAGGAATATGATACAACTTACATACATCTATGAAGTGCTGCATTTATTCAATAGGTACATTTGCATTTTGAATCACAAGGTGTTTGTAAAATGTGATTTCTTTGTTTATTCAGTAAAATGTGTTCATAGTATTTTTGTAAATAAAGTTCTCTTTCACGATAACGTATACATATTTTACAATAAAAATGTAACAAGGGTCAGTAAATGCTCTTTAACGTATTCATGAAATAACACTACAGGAATTTTACCAAGAGCTTCTGAAGCCAAACTGCTGACATGAGATCAGTCCTACAACAAAATACTCATCTGTGTTCTTAGAAACAAAATCACTATCCACTTGTCCCCTATGCTGAAAAAACAACAAAAATCTGCAAGCTCAAAAGCAAGACGTTTTGTAATACTGCTCCCCTGCTGATCAGGTGATTCATGGTAAAATGCGGCTGTGGACACTGCCTGCATGTCTGTGCCTTCAGGAGATTTGGCAAAAGGGCAGCTGATATAATCACGATACTTTTTCAGATTATATTTGTCCTCAATTCTTATTTAATTGAGTGAACTATTTGTAAGGAGTAACTAAAAGGACATTCTGCTTCTGCTTTGAGGAAATGTCTTTGCTAGTTTCAGTTTCAACTCTAAAATGTGATAAAGGATAAGGTTTTAGTTGTACTAAATGTCAGATTGCATTTGCTGGAAATTTTTGTGTTTGAAAAATTGGGAACTGCCTTATATTTTACATAAAACGTGCAGATTTGAATACTAAATTCAAAGTATGTGAACACACCATCTATATACTATACTGGTCCATTTATAGTGAGTTTGTCAAATATGCTCTCATCCCAGAGCATCAAATACTTCCACTGGCCTCTTATAGATGCATAAAGTGTCCTTTGGCATCAGTGTTTGACCCACCATCCATTGCAATATTTGACAACAGGAGTTAACCATCAATTTGAATGTATGAGGTGTGGCAGTGGAGAAACAAGTTTAGGCTGCCAACCAAGAGACCAGAAACTGTGGTTTGCATGATGCTTGGCACTTTGTTTCACTTGTTGGTTAGGTTTAGGAGAAGTTTTTGTTTGCTTAACACACAAACACCCCCTCATAACATTGACAGGATGAAAAAGGGGTGGTAAACCTGGTGTTTTGCCACACTGATGCCAAAGAACTCCTTGTGTGGATCTTTAAAAATCCAATGGTTTTGACAGAGTGGCAAAATTTGGTGCTCAGGTTAGTCTTTACTGTCACCATGTCAGTGTCATTGTCCTGATGTGAAACTGTCTAAAGTGCGCTTCTACAGAATGACAGCCTGTTCTGGTCCAAATGTGTGAAGCCTTTTTTATTCCAGATTAACCTGGAGGAGTTTCTGAAAGCTCCTGTAATGTGTTTTGGTCCTACTGAGGATATAAATTCATGAATTTGTGAAAAAGTTAAAGACATCAGGAAAATTAATAATAAAAGAAGTAAAAGCAGAGTGAAAATGTGTCCAAACAGCAACAAATTACTGATGTCAGATTTATTCTGAGCTTACAGAAGACAGTGTGAGTGTGACTGAGACCAGATTTAGTAATAACCCACATTAGTGCATTTCAGGCTTCAGTTATGAGGTCTCGTCTCCTTGGATTATCTCAGCCAATCGAGTGCCCAAGTGTTTCCCATCCCCTAAAAATATTTTTCTAAAGAAGTTCATTAAGTTCCACAAAAACTTTGTGTATAAACACAAGTTTGTTGCCAAGCCCACTTTATCACCACTGATAATAGCTGATTAAGCAGACTTAATGGTGCCACTTTTCCAATGGTGTATAAATCGAAGCTCACGTCTCTTAATCTTTTTGACGGATGTGCCAGACAATAGTGTGCTTACATCTTCATTTCAACACTCGGGGGAAGGCCCCTTCCTGTTTGAGCATGGCAGTGACTCAGCTGACAAATTCAGCTCCATAAAGAAAAAGGTGGATTCCCATGTGGTGTGGAAGAAACTCTCCTGTCTATCCAGCATTTCTAGAACGAGCTGGATCAGTACTGGACCTCACTGATACTCAAATATATGTAATATGAATGAGGGTTACTCCCTGCAGCAGGTTCAACATCTGTTGGAAAGCCTGAAAGCAGAACAGTGGAAGTTAACGTTACACACTTATTTTAGGTCACATTTTTATGGGATGGTTTGTTAATGAAGGACTCCAACAGCAGAAGAAAGTAAGACTTTGATTCATGAGGATTAAAAGGAGGTCAGCAGGTAAAAATATTAATGTCTCCTTGTTCTCTTTCTGTCTGTCAGTGTAATTTCACACATCCATGTGTTTCAGGCTTGTGAAAAAGCAGCTCAGCTCAGTTTAATCACCCACACAGAGAAACCCGCGTCCTGCATGTTTCCTGCAGATAGCTGCTTTACATTTCCACCTGCAGTTTCTCATTGAGCACTTACATGGTCACGATTTGAAGCTTAAATCCTCTCCCAGGATCCAAATATTCCCTCTTCATATGAGCTGAAGCTGTAAGTGCTGCAGAAACTGACCTTTAGTGTACCTCAGTGATCACATTAAGGCAGTATGTATTTACTGGAATACTTGAAAACAAGTTACAGGAAAACAGTTTGGCATCAGGATGACAAAAGTCATGTCATCTGAATCGTTTTTTCTGGGAATCAGAAAAAACAATTTTAAAGGTTAAGGCTGATGATAATTTCCAAAGCTCTGTGTGTGACTCAATTCCAACAACTGATTCCTACTGAAGATGGGAATATTAAAAAAAAACAGCTCTACAGTATGCTGTTTCATTTGCAAAAACAGGTTTTAAATCAATAGCTGTCTAAGGGGACAGCTATTGATTGCAGCTCCCTGTTGGCTTTATTAAGAAACAAACAAAGACATACAACCAAAAACAGTAAGGAGCATCCATAAACCTGAATGTCTCCAAATAAATCACCTCTGACTGTGTGTGAAATGGGTGTAGGCCATGTGCCCCACCCAGTCTGCAAGCACAGAGAGGCTCTTCATAGCTACAAGAAACCTTTCAGTGCAAACAGCAAACAAGTACACAAGGTACAAATCAGGTGTTTCTGTTTACAGCCACAGTGGTGTGAAAAAGTATTTGCCCCCTTCCTGATTTCTTAGTTTTTTGAATATTTGTCTCACTTACATGTTTCAGATCATCAAACATATTTTCATTTTAGACAAAGATAACCTGAGTAAATACAAAATGCAGTTTTTAAATGATGATTTCATTTATTAAGGGAAAAAAGTTATCCAAACCTACCTGTCCTGTGTGAAAAAGTCATTGCCCCCTAAACCTAATAACTGGTTGTTCCACCCTTGGCAGCAAGAACTGCAATCATGTGTTTGTGATAACTGGCAATGATTCTTTCACATCGCTGTGGAGGAATTTTGT
>VUQS01056993.1:0-21505 GCA_015108495.1 Heterochromis multidens | reverse complement strand
AAGGTTTTTGGAAAAAAAAAAAAAAAAAAAAAAAATCAGTGATTATTGTAAAAATAAATTATTTTGCAATTGTTTTCTATGGTAGAGGGGGTTTAATAGTGTAAGACAAGCTTTTATAACTAAGTAATACCCCATTTTTATACAAAATAAACTTAGTTCTGTCATGGGGACTCAAATGGCACCAAATACTAGGAATGACCCATGTGGGTTATTGCAGTGTATTAAAACATTGGTTTGCAGAAATTAAACAAGTGGAACAATACAAATTTAACCATAAAATTTTAAACTAAAATATGAATTCAAAGTAAAATGAAATTGGCAATTTTGTTTAGTTTATCCATAATGCAGGACTTTTTAATCAAAATGTTGTTAATTTCACATTTTTAAGGCTTAATGACTCTATATGTATGTATCTTTGTAATTGTTGTTTATTTCAGAATAACTATTAATTTCAGATTTTGCACTGCATGTGTCCCTTGCTTGTAAAACCTAATTTAAACTAGATAAACAAACAAATAAACTCAAATTCTATCAAATATTTAATCATTTTTTGCCATGATTATATTCTATAAGCGATGAAAGTATGGCTTACCTTCTGCCAATCTTACTCTGGTCCATGCAGTGCAGTGGCTTGTTAGGCTGATGTTGATAGTACTTATTCCAGATGGCATAAGCCTGTTCTGGCTTTGCCTAGAAGACAGTTCCCAACTGAGGCAAAGTCTTTCAGTCTCCTAGGTGTGTTACATCTGTGGCTAATAGCAAGTATTAGCTTTATTAGACACCAGTCCTGACCCCTCAATCTACCAAACTAAAGAACCTATAGTCATTTATCTTGTACAATAAACCACAGGAATACCTCTGAAGTGGCAGATGAAAGAAACCCTAAATGACAGATTGCACAGCATTACAGACGCTATGTGGCGAACACCCACTGGTATAAACTAAATCAAAAAGCAGAACAAAATACAATTCAAATTCTGTAATGACAGTGAAGAAGAAGAAAGGATCAAGGTATTGCACCATAATGATTTTTGGCACTGCTTCAGAAAAATGGGGAGGATTAAAGAGAAAGAAAAATAAAACTACGGGGCCTGTAACAGAGAGGAGAAACACAACAAAAGGAGTAGTTTCCTGGGGTGCAGATTGATTCCTATCAGCTGGTACATAGACAGTGACCTGCAGGGAGAGCTTATCTTGGCTCATGCTCTGTCTCTCCTACATTTTGATCCGACTGCTGCAGGGTGTGGACTGGTTAGGAAGAACAGAAGAAGTGTAGTTAGCTGTGTGAATGGGCGGATGGATGTGAATGATGAAGAAATAGTTTTATGAATATATTGATGGAGGATGAAGGAGATGAATGAAAGATGGGAAGTAAGGTTGAAGGAATGGAAAAATTTTTTGGGGGGGGCACGTTGACAGATGGAGCGATTGTGTGTGGAGAACGTCTGATGGATAGGGGACAGAGTGGGGAACATCCGGGGAGAAGGACGGTTTGACGGGGAAGAGCCTCCCTCTGCAGAATAATCAGGGCATGATCAGCAGATGGGAGGGCAGGGAGAGAGGAACTGAAAGGGACAGCTGGAGAGATGGAGAAGATAATGCAGAGATAGGAAAGAGGGGAAGAGATGCAGAACAGAAGCATGGAGACTGGCCAGCATTAAAAAAAAAGAAGATGAAAGAGGCAGAGCATAGATGCAGAGAAACAAAGCGAGTAGAAGAGCAGACCCTGACAGAGAAGAGGATGATAAAGTGTTCACTTAAACAGGCTAACACGTTCACTGCAGGGTGGAGGGACAGGCAGTCACATATATGCACACGATCAGTCAAATGGACAGAAGATGAGAGGATAAAGGAAGAGACAGAGCTGATGCTAGTACTAAGTACTAAGCTCACTGAAACTCAACATGTTTTCCTCTTTGTACGAATGTATGATTACAGCTTGGACTAATGCAGTGCAATATACTTGAGAATATTCCTCAGAGAAGGGCACATTATGAGGCTATTTTTTCTCATTCTTTATAGTCAACTTGGATTTTCCTTTATATTAATTAGTGAAATCAGTGCTGATTCACTGAACCTGACCTTCCCTCCTAGCTCATTACTCCTTCACAAGTAGATAGAGTTCACCGTCAATTAACCAACTTTTAATGAAGAGAAGGGCTGTTGAGCAAGACCTACAACTGTTCCAGTGCTAATGTAACACACCACTACCTTTACTGCTTTTAATGACAACCTGCGAGGCTATCATCACACAGGAATATAGTGTCGAGAAGCAAGGAATATTAGTTGTGAAGGACGGTCTTGTCACAGTTTCAGGAAAGTATTGTGAGAGAAAATGCTCCTCCTTACCTGCGATAACAAATGTGTTCCCTTAAATCTTAAATAGCCGTATTTTCCTTTCAACAGCTCAGGCAGGCTACACTTGTTTAATGTTAAATGGCTGCTATATATAGCTTACACTTTGCATTACAAATGTAATGGAATGCTATTATTTTTAAGCACTTCGTGACCCCATAAAATAACCACTAAAATGCTCATTAATTGATTCGTTGATTCATTCACTCATGCACTCATAGATGGTTACATTTGTCCTCTAATGTTAGAAGACCTTCAGCACTGCAATAATATACACTCACTAGACATTATTAGGTACACCTTGCTGCTTTGTGTGCACAAACTTGGCCAAATAAAGATGATTCTGATTCTGATTCTGCTACCGGATTAGACCATCTTTTGCCTTTAGAACTGCCTTAATTCTTTATGGCAAAGATTCAACAAGACACTGTAAAAAGTTCTCAGAGATTTTGGTCCATAATGACATGATAGCATCACACAGTTGCTGCAGATAAGTCAGCTCCCGTTCCACCACATCCCAAAGGTGCTCTATTGGATTGAGATTTGGTGACTGTGGAGGCCATTTGAGTACAGAGAACTCACTGTCATGTTCAAGGAACCAGTTTGAGATGATTTGAGCTTTGTGACATGGCGTGTTATCTTGCTGGAAGCAGCCATCAGAAAATGGTTACACTGGTCATAAAGAGATGGACATGGTCAGCAATAATCCTCAGGCTGTGGAGTTTCAACAGTGCTCAACTGGTACTAAGGGGCCCAAAGGGTTCCAAGAAAATATCCCCCTCACCATTAAACCCCCACCACCAGCCTGAACTGTTGATATGAGGCAGGATGGATCCATGCTTTCATGTTGTTACTGCCAAATTCTGACCCTACCATCCAAGTGTCACAGCAGAAATCGTGACTCATCAGACCAACCAACAATTTTCCAATCTTCTATTGTCCAATTTTGGTGAGCCCTTGCAAACTGTAGTCTCAGTTTCATGTTCTTAGCTGACACCCGGCGTGGTCGTCTGGTACTGCAACCCATCTGTGTGTTGTGCATTACTTTGCTGGTAATGAGTGATTATTTGAGTTACTGTTGCCTTCCTATCAGCTTGAATAAGTCTGTGCATCCTCCTCTGACCTCTGGCATCAAAAATATATTTTTGTCCAGAGAACTGCCACACACTGGATATTTTCTGTTTTACTGACCATTCTTTGTAAACCATAGAGATGGTTGTGTGGGAAAATCCCCGTAGATCAGCAGTTTCTGAAACACTCAGATCAGCCTGTCTGGCAACAACAACCATGTCACATTCAAAGTCACTTAAATCAAAGTTTTTCCTCATTCAGAAGGTTGTCATGACCATGTCTACATGCCTAAATACATTGAGGTGCTGCCATGTGATTGGCTGATTAGATATTAGCATTAACAAATGGTTGAACCAGTGTACCTAATAATGTGGCTGGTGAGTGCACATGCTACAGTAGATTTAAGGTAGATTTTAAACTCCAGTACTGTCATTACCTGAGAGAGTACCGTGAGGTTTAGTATATAAAGCTATAGTGCAAAAAAGATAAACATTAAGATGATATTTATTTATTTGACATTTCCTCATGTAACTCCATCAACATGCTTTCAACTTTGTTTGAAATTATATGCCCTCAAAACTTATGGAATTTTCAGCAGCTTTACATATTATTGGTGCCAGAATTAAGATGCTCAAATATTATTAAAATATGATGATAGTAAACAGTATATCAGGTTAAGATCACATGAATTTTATGCAAGTTCTAAAACTTGTGGTTCCTCAAATGGTTATTAGCGTGGTAAAGTGATCTGTTTTACAGAACAGAAATAAACGTGTTCGCAGCCTTTTTCAAACGTCTTAGTGTCTATAGCTAATTTTCCCCTTCATGACTTTAGTGTGGAGTGGATTATTTCACAATATAACCTATGGAGTTGACCTTTAAACTTTGTTTCTGATGCTCTTGCCCTCCTGAACATTTTAAATAGTATTACCTGACAAGCTTGCTGTGTGCTAACAGACCATCTGTGTTCCACTTTTAATGAGTGAAACGCTAGCACTTTATTTGTATAGTACTTTGCACAGACTAGCAGCTATCTGTGTCTGTACATTGCACATACGTTCTATGGATGCTATCCAAGCTTGATAGTCTTAGCTGGTTTCTTCACCCTCATTCAAATTTCAACACTTCTCCCTCCAAGAAGCAATCCTGGTGAGAACAATAATGTTAAAACTGAGGCTTCCAAATGGAAGCTGCAAACAAATGGTTGATGTCACCGTGGCTAACCCCATCTTTTTTTTTACAGTCTATGCGTAAGAATGAGGCATTTGGCTCAAAGCACTGCTGCATCCGCAGCCTCACTGAGCAGCTAGTATGGCTTTGGATTCATTTTTAAAAGATTTGTCAAACTTTTAAAACTTGGATGAAAACTGAGGAGCAGTCTCTAACTAGTAAATCAAAGTTTTCTGCACTCTACACCTTGAGCAGTTACCTTTAGTGCACCATAGCTGGCTTGACCTTACTTGTCATGAAGCTTCTCCTGGAAAGTCTTAGTTCTTTAGGCAGCGTGACATCCAGAGAGTCAATTCATATGTGACCTTGTGGGTTCCTTTCGTCAGTGCATCATAGCAGAAGTACTGACATGTGCCCTTCCCATGATAGCAAATAAAAGCATATCTGTGCTGTGCTGACAAAAATATAAGCTTCTGCCCATGCTTGAGAGAAAGTAAAGGCCATCACCTCTTCACCCTGGAAACGACAGACTAATAATAAACTTGAATAAAAGCTATGGTAATATAAAGATTTCTGTTGTGCGATTACAAAGCACGTCTCATGGCTGTTATTTGTGTACTGCTCTCCAAAGACCTCGCACTGCCTTTATGAGCACTCACCTTCTCATCAAGGGCAGACTGTTTCTTTCAGTTTTGTGCAACACTGTCAAAAGCTTGTCTGGAAATTTTCAAGGTGGCTGTGTGGAAACCATCTCATACATTCGGGCCATTTTAAAATCTACAGATTATGCTATTATGGCAAAATGATGAGGCAGTGAAGTGGATAGAACTGTGGCCTTACAGAAGGAGCAATCTGGATTTTAAAAATGCATTGTCCTGGGGCAATTTTGTCGAGAGTTTACATTTTCTTCTTTTTGCCCGTGTGTGTGTGTATAGACATATGCTATGCATTTATATATTTTTGTCATAAATGTTTTTAATGCTTGCTTTATACTCCTTTCTTTATAGCTAGAATGCATGACTTGTATGCTTATAACATACAGATCAATGTGGCCTCTCACGCTGGCATAAGCACCAAGTCCAGTGTCGGTTTATTCAAATAAAGGTTATTCTAACAAGATAGCAGCGTCCTCAAAATTGACAAAAAGAGAAAAAGACAGATTTCCTTGCAGCTTTTCTGTGGAATTCCACTGTGAATGTAAACTAAGAGGAGAAAAAAAGCAATGGCTTTTAAAAGTAAAATGTGGAGCCCCAGATGGCTTAAAGATGGAGGCAATGGTAATTCTGTCCTTCAGTGAAGTTCACCTTTATATGCCAACACAATCAAGACTTCAGTTATAGCCATAATAAGTTTTAGTATTATCTGAGTAATATTTTACAAGATCACTAAATTAATTTTGACAGCAGCCATGTCAAAAATGCAACCATAGAAATACTGACCTTCTAGAAACCCAACTGATCATCTAAAAGCTAGATTGATCAGGCAGTTTAACTGGTTAACCCTCTTGAACTGAACATCGAATAACATCCTGGGTGTCTGCCTATGTTAAAAAAAAGAAATACAGCTAGATGTAGTCACAGTAAGATCCTTACACTTGTACGAAAAGGTGTTCCTACTGTTTTCCTCACAGCATGTACGTATATGCCACAATGACATTTAGTATTTTCCATAAGTATTTTCCATAAAATCCCTCAAGCTGAGAGCCATAGTGGAGATAGGTTTTCAGTGCTGTTTGTTTGTCTGCCTGTTATCAAGGTTACGCGCACTAAGCTACTAAGCCACAGTTCATGTGGTAGTTTTTATGGTGCAGTAGCCTACATTCTACCTCTACTTAAGGTTTGTGAGAAATAATGATAGAGTTTGACAGAAATAGGACTTCCACCAATCCATCCATCCATCCATTTTCTTCTTCAGGTCCAGGTTGCAGGTTCTTCTACCAGTTGGACATGCCTGAAACATCTGATCACCGACACATCCTAGTCAGATGCTGACCTCAACTGGCTCCTTTCAGTATGATAAAGTATCAGATCTACTCAAAGTCCCTCCCAAATGACTGAGCTCCCAACCCTATTTCTTAGGCTGAACCTAGAGACACATTTCCAAGGAAGCTCATTTCCACCACTTGTAGAGATCTTACTTTTTCTGTCACTGTTCACAGTTTGTGGCTGTAGGTGAGGGTAGAAACAACTGTTAAATCTACAGCTTTGCTTTCATACTCAGCTCTCTCTTCACCATAACAGACCAGCACAGCCTCCATATTACTGCAGTAATGCATAGCAATACACCTGTCATTCTCCTGCTCCCTTCTTCTCTGACTCAAGAACAACATCCTGAGATACTTGAATTTGGGGGGCCCAACTTCCTAGCCCGAAGTGAGCACTACACACTTTCCACTTGGCTGAAAACCAACCCAGTGCGAGCTGGAGGTCATCACTCAATGAAGCTCACAGAAACATGTCATCTGCAAAAAGCAGAGATGGAATCCTGAGACCACCGAACCCTCCAGCCCCTTTCCATAAAACCTAGGATTTGTTCCGCATTATTAGGAAGGGACAAGGCATCCCAAATGTTCCCGTCTATTTGGTAAGGTATTTGGGCTTACTTTTTATTTTACAAAGTAAGATTTTGGATTAAATACAATGCAAGCTTTCCTGAGATCATCAGTGATAAAACAGATATATCAGTTCTTCACAGAAACATTGAATGTTCTGCAGATAAAGGAGCATCACTGCATTTAACATTTACATATCAACAAAACATGAACATGTGTTGGTGGCCCATTGCTAGTTAATCTTGATCACCCAGAAACACACTGCACTTGCAACAATCAAGGACCAAATACAACACGACTACAATAATAATAAGACTGAACAAGAACATTAACATTAACAGTCCAATGAGTGTTTGCTTTCTCCAGTACTGTCCATAGCCCAAGAGACCATCCCTTTGGCTCACTTCAGTTTCTTTTTTTACCATTGACTTTGTGAAAGAGGATGGATGAAATGCTGTTACAGTTTTAAATTTTGACATTTTTGGCAGACAATTGTTTGTGTATCATTAACTGACACAAAATTGAACATTTAAATCATGACACTTTTAAGGGACATTTCACATTTTGTTGAAAATCATTTTAAGTTTTAAGCTTAAGCCACTGGGTTTGGTGGCTTAGGTTGTATTACATATCCTTTTCATCCAAAGGGTTGTCAGTTTGTGTCCTGGCCGTCTTCGGTTAGTGATGAATTGTTTTAAATTTTTTTGGTCCCCCCGCCCATAGCTGGCTCCCTTGATTGACTCTATATAAAAGATGGGCATAGCCTCAGGTCTGAAAAGTGAAGCCGATGTAAAAGTGCCTTAAACCTATATTCTTTCTAATGGTCTGCAGTGGGTGGTTGCAAGAAAAAACAAAAAAGGTCTGAATGTATAGAAATCCATCAGAAAATAATGTCCTATTTCGAGTAAAATACATTATATAGCAATGTGTGCTTTAGGCCTGACAAGTCATTCCCTTATGAAATGAAATGTGAAATGTGCTCAAATTCAATGTCAGATTGACTGTTCACTTGTGATGTCTGGTTTCAAAGAACCAAGATGGTAATGAACAAAAAGCTGAACTTGAGGCGCCACAATAGGAGAAAACAAACCCATGCATTACACCACAGCAGTAATGCTCTTCTTTTATAGACAGTCTATTGGAGTAAATGTTAAAAAATAATAATCACAATTTATCAATTCAATTCAATGTATTTATATTGCACCAAATCACAACAACAGTCACCGCAAGGTGCTTTATAGTCTAAGGTAAAGACCCTACAATAATACAGAGAAAACCCCAACAATCAGACAACCCCCTATGAGCAAGCAATTGGCGACAGTAGGAAGAAAAAAACTCCCTTTTAACAGGAAGAAACCTCCAGCAGAACCAGGCTCAGGGAGGGGCAGCCATCTGCCACGACTGGTTGGGGGTGAGGGGAGGGAGACAGGACAAAAGACACACTGTGGAGGAGAGCCAGAGATTAATAATAACAAACAGAAACATAGCAGGAGAAAAGTATTTGAGTCCCATTGCCACGGGTATCAAGCACCTACAAACACGTGTGAAAGAATGGGTCGTTCTAAAGAGCTCACTGAATTAGAGCAAGGTGCTGTAATAGGATGCCACTGGTGAAACAAGTCAGCTTGTGAAATTTCTTCCCTCCTGGATATTCCACGGCTGTAAGTGATATTACAGTGTTTAGGAACCAGAGCAACTCAGCCTCCAAGTGGCCGACCATGTAAAGTTACAGAGTGCTGAGGGATATAGCATGTAAAAGTCACCATCACTCTGCTGACTTAATAACTGCAGAGTTCCATGGTTAAATAAATACTGTTAAAATTAACACATAAATTTATATATTTGTAATGACTTAATTTAACTTTTGGTTTATTCCCTACATGTAAAAGTTAAAAGAAATGTTATCCAGCTTGATCTTTTCATACTTCACTCACTGCTTCAGCTGTTGTCAGTGGAGATAGTGGATGTACTTAAATTTTGACTGGTTGACTGGTTTTGGCAAGTATTTTGTTCAAAATCCATTACCCATGTGGTGGAGGCAGACAAGTAGAACAAGAGCAGGAGGGAAGGATGAGTGAGTCACTCAAGTAGATACCCAAGGCATTTGCCTAGTTAAAACGTGCTCAGCTGTTTGTGGCAAGACCCATAATCTGACAGAAGTGCTAACACACATTTCATTTAATGGACACTTATCCCAAAATTCAAAATGAATGCAAGCATTTATAGCATGTCAGTCCCAGTGGGACGCAAACCCTTGCATTCTCACTGAACTATACAACACCAAAAGCTATGTACTTAGTGAGTACAAGTTGACCTCCCAGCTTTGAGAAGAAGCTCTTAAGGGTTTGTTGATTTGTTTTTGCTTTTTACACCAGAACTGAAGATGCTGTCAGAACATTTTAGAAAAAAAAAAGTGACACACGCCCTTCACTTGCAAAATAAATTGCAAGGTTCATTAGAGGCTTGGCAGTACCGTGTTTGTTTGTTTTTTTTAAACATTGAGAATATACTTACAACAACCATCTGTTGCTGGTTAAAGATTAAATTTACGCTGGCATTTTTTAACCTCATTGAGAAGTATAAAGCACAGTTTCTTAGAGCTTAATTTACTTTTTTCCCTAGTTTATTAAAGAGTAATGTTTTTGTCTGATGCAATTCATTCTTTTGGCAAAATAGCACACAATACATAAATGATCTAAGTTATCCCCATGCAGAGCAGATGGCAGCCAGGAGGCTGTTTTCTAGGTTGCGTCAGGAAACTTATCAATTTAGGTTAATTTTTAATAGACTGCTATATATATGTCCTCATTCCGTTTCTAGAATAAATACTTCATAGAATAAGATTTGGGGGTAAGATGGTGTTCTGCTCTGCACCTGTTACACATACGTTTTGTGTGCTCACCAAAAAGAGAGTCTACACGTTCAGCTCTGCTTGAAGCGTTAGTGGAGGGAAAACATCATCAGCATGCACAGTGGAAAATATGGGTGCCAAAAATTTGCTTTCTGCCTTCGTTATACTCCTAACCTTGACCTTAACTCTCCATATTTGTTTTAACAATTTCCAAACTTTTGAAGCTTTGACCTTTGTAAATATTCATAAAAAAATATCTAGCGAGAGTTACCGGGGAGGTTGGGTTGGTGGTAAGTTTGGGGGCGGTGCGCTGAAAGGCAAGGTCGTGCTGTGCTACATTTGTTAAACTCTCTGCCTTGACTTAAGTGTGTTGTCTCTGTGTGGAGACTTTTTGCCTTGAGTTTCTGTGCTGCCGTATTATCTCTGCATGTTGGATGGGAGAGGTCACAGCTGGAGGCTAAGCTCTGCCTTTCCATGTGAAGAGGCTGCTTGTTGTGGACCCCAGCTTGCTGCTCTAATGAACTCTTTCACCTGCTACAGCCTTCACTCTGTTGTCAGAAAATGAGGGCCAAACTAGACCAGAACAGCATGATGTAGTATGAAACTGCATTAAGCGAGTAATCAGCTACAGAGGCGGCAGCAGGAGGACTATTTTTCTCTGAAGTATTTTTGTCGCATGTTGTAAACCACAGAACAGAGATATGCTATTTTTTTTCCTACAGCCACTGTCACCACCAGAAAAACAATAAAACTGCTTGTTCAAACCTTTGAAAAAAAATCTATGTTTATGTTTTCCAGAGACAAGCGGCCCCTTGCTGTTTCGTGAATAAGATTGTCCTCTCATAGCAAAGGCAGACATTGCGTGATATTGTTTTAAAACTACAAAGCCTTTCAGGAGGAGGTCATGCTTTTGGGGGGGCACAAAGTGTGTCGCTTCACCCCACAGGAAAATGTGTTCACATCCTGTTTCTTACCAAAAGTCAACAATGATTTCTTTTTATCTTCAGTAACTTTAAGTGTGACCGTGACCTTTCTCTAACAAAGCCATTTTACTTTCCAAAACTTCTGTTCTGTTCTATTCTTCTAATAGAAACAAAAAACCATGTCGTGTTCAAGCTTATTTTTGTATTTTTTAATGGTTAATGGTTCTTTAATGGTTAATTTTTTTAAAGTGTTAAGTTTAGTTAGCAGTAGGCCATTGTGGCTTGAGCTACTGTGGCAAGTAAGAGCTGTGTTTGATTTACCTATATTTAAAATAGTGATCCCATAGCTGCACGGTGTATGAAGCACTATACATTTGCAACTATGAGTCGGGTTTTTTGTCTTCCTGTTCTTTTTCACGTTTTGTCACAGTATACAATAAAATCATTTTAGATGAAATTTGCAAACTTGCAGTTAAAATAATACCCCATTTTATGATTTTATGATTACTTGCTTTATTTAACCTAAACCTAATGCCTTTTGTTGGATTATGATGGATGACAAAGGGACAATGTGATACCTGACATAAAAAGTGCGGGGTGGCTGTAGCTCAGCAGGTAGAGCAGGTCATTTACTTATCAGTAGGTTTGTGGTTCGATCCCTGTCTGCTCCAGTCTTCATGCCAACTCCTTGGGCAAGATACTAACCCCAAGTTGCTCTCTGATGCATCCATCGAATGTGTCTGTGTGTCATGTAAATAATGAACCAATTATGCAGTGCAATGGTCTAACTCATTTATGTGATTTTTGGACAATATTGTTCCATGACCCAGAGGAATTAAGCTTTACTATTTACATCAGATTTTGATTCAACACGCTATCCTTTCTATCTTCATTATATCACTGTATATAGTCAGATGGCAAAAGCTGCTGTTCATGAACACCAAACAAATGAATAATAAATACATATATTTCTTCTTTGCAAGCTACATATTCATTGTATAAGACAAAGTAATAAGTTGGAGGCACTATTGCCGTCACTGTTTGATGAACACTTATTTACAGATATGCATGATAACACATTCCAGTGATCCCAAAGTGCCACTGCGCTAAAAATTGTTACACAAAATGTATTTATGAACAACGGTGTGCACGTGAATCTAACATACATGTCATGTCGCCGTTTGTTTTGAGATCAGCTACTACATGTATATAATTTGTTAAGGATTTGAGTATAAAAATAATTCCCAAAAGCTTTATAGATGTTGATAATCCTGGTACCCTAGGCAGTTTATATATAGTAAGTTTCATTCAGATTGATTAACGTGTCCAGGAGAAGTTAGGGAACAGACATACATACACTACGATCGTTATAGAAAAATTAACTAAAATATTTTGTCCACACTTAGTTTCACATGAACAATGACCTTGGTAGAGGTAAATTGGGTGGTCTATTATGGCAGTGTGCCAACAGCTAAAAAACTGTGGGATATCAATAGTGTGATAGTGTGACTGAACTTAACATGCTGTATAGACGTATAAACAGGTGAGAGAAAACACTGATGATGATGATGATGATGATGATAGTGATGTTGTGCCACTAAAAAGATTTTTGCAAGCTTGTCTGATTGGTTTTACATTTTTTTTTACTGTACATTTTATTTGTGTTATTATGCTTTAGAATAAAGTTCTGTTTTTACCCAGACTATAAGACAAAATTCTATTAAGAACTAAATATTGGTGGCTGATGATAAAATTGTTTTTTAAGTCTGCTTTTTTATTTTTAAGTTTTATGGGAATAAATGGAAACCAGTCCCTAGAATACATGAAACAAAAATGTCTGCTTTTTAAATAAGTAAACAAATAGTTTTGTCACATAGTTTTAAGCACCTGCTGGGCATTCTCACAGGATGCATAAAAATCGAAAACACCTGACTTAATTTTGGCCGATTGCCTCTTCAAAGTAATCTCCTTGTGTACCTTTAGACCTCTTTCAATGTGTCTGCTAAATTAAGAGGTCTCCTCGGAAGTCTTATTCTTCCTGTACATGTGATTTCAAAATGGACTTCAAACTTGGGCAGAGAGCACATATCAACTTCTGTGTCAAACTGACCCAGCTTTCTTGTAGAGGATCTTCACTGGTAATGAGAGCTGGCTCTGTGGTTATGACCAAACAGCATGTCAGTGTGCCATTCTGAAGCAGCACATAGCACGCTGAAAAGACATGAGATTTTTGGCCACGCATAGACAATCTCCACTCACCGCCAGCCCTGCTCGCCACAGTTGGCTCCCTGTGACTTAGTCCTCTTTCCGAAAAATGAAATTCCAGTTGAAGGGTTGCTGTTTTGACACACTGGATTAGATCCACTGCTCATTGCAGATAAAGACACGAGCAGTCATAAGGGAACTTCTAGGAAGCATTCAAAAAATAGCAGCAGCACTAGAGGCAATGGTATGGTTTTTGATTTTTTTTTTTATGAGCAGAAGTTTATAATCTGTATAGAGATACTGGATATAGCTGGTCTTATTCGTACTCATTGCATAATCTCAATTATAGTGAAAGAATAATTCCGCCTTTTGCACGGCCTTCTACACAGCCCGTTAAAAGCATCACTGACATTTTCCATTGTCTGAAAATGGATGTTGTTGAAGTGAAGTAAGACTTTCATCAGTCTGCTACATATGAGAAGTCAATCACAGTCAATAGGTGTCAATGAGGGGGCCAAAACTCAATTGAACCTCTCAACTATCACGCTTGTCTTTCACATATCAATAGGTGTTTGCAGCTCTGCATCAACTTTAATGAAGTCTGTCCCATTCTCTGCTCACACCTTTTAATCTTGTATTGACGTTTCTTGCCAGCCTTGTGATAATAGCTTATAAGTCACCTTTATGGAGGCAGCAAATAAAGTGGTAACTACAGCTGTTGAAAGGCCGTCAGAGACAACAGAGCTAGTAAAAGTAAGAAATATGTAATAGGATTCTCTTTATTTCTGATAGAGGAGAACTGCTTTACAGACAACGATTGAGAGAAAATTGAGGTGAGATTGAAAGTGTTTTTGATGTCTTACTTTCCCTTCTTTGATGGGGAAGGTTTTTTTTTTTTTTTACTTGGATCATTGTGAGTACATTCAGTCTGGCTGCTTTTTGATGGTTGGCAAGCAGAAGCTGGGGTGGAACTGCAGGTGCAGCACAATGTAGAACATCTGCATCTGCGTCTCGGTGGAGGAAAAAAAAAAAAAAGAAAACAGGCATTAAAACCGAAAAGCCAAAGCAAAATGGAACGGCATCTGTCCTCTGTGTTTAATGCGGGCCGACCCCTCCATTGTGATGCAGATATGCGTCACCCCAGCAGCACCTCAGGTGATTAGCTGCACTGTATTTGTGAAAGATTGTATAAACAAACAGGTGTCCTCCACTCCCTCTGCAGCTCATTATGCCTCCGCTTATTTTGTTTTGGTTTATTTTATTGCATCTTTATCAACTGAACAGTGACTATTTTGAAGGAACAGCAGGCTTCCTGAGTGAGTAACTGTGTAATGTGTGTGTGTGTGTATGTGAGTTGAGAGAGTGAGGGTGCATATGTTCTGCACAGAGTGTCCTAGACTTATTGGGGGCTATTTCCTAGTCTCTAATGGGGTGTGTAGAGAACAGTCTCCCTTGTGTAAAATGTGACTCAGGCAGACAGATCATGTTGCCTAATGGCAGGTGAGAAATGGAAATGCTTCATGAAAAGGACAAAAGCAGGACATTCTGGTATGCTAATGTTAGCTTTTAACATACACTGAACAAAAAGATGGCTGAGACTAAGGGAAATGATGCAGAAGACAAAACAAGGTGATGTATAATGCAACCCATAGTGAGCTTAGGCAGAATAGAGTATTGTTTGGCAAACGGAGTGGGGTGTTACGGGAGATGTGGCAGATGCATTTATGTGTTTGTGTGTATTGTATGCGCACAAGCTCGCCTTGGAGCTTTTGTGTGAGTTGTAGAGTGGGTGGCTTTGCAGCACGCCTCGAAACCTCTGCATCAGCATCTTCTCTCTAGCGACCAATTAGCTTAGACATTCAGAAAAAAAAAAAATTTCAAAATAACTTTTCTCCATTTGCATCTTTTTCATTTGCTTATCTCTCATTCAACCGGCAGCGCTCTCTCTGCCTCCTAGGCTTTCTTCAGCTTCAGTGATGTCACACCTGCAAGATAATTGGATAAACTCAATTCAAAGCGAAAGCTCATGGAAACCAAGACAGTGAGGCACCATTTAACAGCTGCAGAAATGGGGCATTGCTGAATATATTCAGGATGGAAATGCGAATGCTTACCTGATACCTCTCGCGAACTGTGGAGTTCACCGCTCCCCATTATTTTATTTAATAATGCAAGCCATCCTGACATTAATGTATGGAGACATGTACATCTTGTTACGAAGCCCACGTAGTTCTGCTTTTTGTGCATGTTTGTCTTGGGTAGGTGCGTACATATGTAGATGTAAAGAAAAAGGTATAGGCACACATCTGTAGCAAGTGTGTTGAGGGGAAATTTTCCAACCCTCCTGTCTGTGAAGACTGCCAACTCTGTGGATCAATTCCCTCTGAATCTGGATGAATTATTAATGCCCACATTCTGGTTTTTACTGATGGGTAAATCATTTGGGATGGATTTTTCTTGAGCTCCGAATGAATTCATCAGTTGTTTAAGGTGTCAATATTATTTCCTGATTTTGCTTCAGCAGAAAGAAGCGCTGATCCCGACTCCTGACACACTGACGTTGTTGCTCTGACCTTGAGCCGAATACTTGAGCCATTACACCTGGCACATACCACCAAGAAGCCACATTTACACAGCGCACTCAACTGCGGTCTGTTACATTGTTTATCATAAATTAGAAGCTGCCAGTGTATCATCATTTTTACATGCAGCCAGTGTGGTTTCAATATGCTAATTCACATCTGAATCCTTTAAACGGCTGTTGTGAGCAGAACTAGAGCTTAACAAGGGTTATGCAGCTTCCAGTTCAAGTTTCATTATGGCTTAATTAAACTTTAAATTTAATTCTGCATCTTTAGAAGCAAAATGAGAGCGGATTCTCCCACAAATGCCCCCTACAAGTATGCAGCAAAGTGACTTAAGAGATAAATGATATTGTTAGCTTTATGTCAAGGGTGGTGCCAATGCTGCTTTGAGACGGTGACTGACGGCTCTGTTTGTGCGAGAGCTCAGCCAAAACAGGATGAATAGAGCACAGTTAGCGTTGCCAGCTGAGATCAATAGGCTAGAGTCTCAGGTAAGCACCGCGGCTCACCCTATGGGCATTTCCTGAAACAATGATAAATGCGAGATGTTGCTTGCTTTGAAATGTGATATTTTTCATTTGTCATGTTATATCATGTCATATCAGTGATTATACAGGGAAAGAAATGAGGAACGGAGGCTACTGTGAGACATTATTCCATTATCTCATAGAATAATGTTTTGCACAGCCTCAGTGGACCCTGATAACGGCGAGGCAATAACAACACCAGGATATTAGAAATCCATGTTTAAAGTTTTTGCACTTCAGTTCTTGTGATGAAATATCAAAGTGAACCAGTGCTCAGACAGTGCTAGCAGCAAATTCAAAATTGTCCCACATAGTTTCATGTGCTCTGTGCAGACTTTATAAGATGCCACTGTCAGACATGCGTATGTGAAAAGGGAAAAACAGGAGAAATCTCACTGCAACATGATCGCCTGCCTGTGGTAGCAGTAAGACAACCACGCTGGCTCCCAAGGGACATATCAGCATCTGCGGCAAGAACAAATGGCTTCACTGGTTGGTCCTGTACAGCGACCACAGAGTGAGAGGGGCTCTGGGAATGACCTGTAAACCAAACACATCACCACATTTAGTCTGTTGCCTTATTAATCTAATCAACAGCTCATTCAATGCTCCTCAGAGACAGCCATCAGAGCACGGCAGAGAAACTAAAAGAGACAATGACAGTCTGGTCTGTGAAACCTGCTCGGTAGATGAGTTTATTTTCCAATTCCAGTGTAAAACACTCAACTTTTTTTCAGTGAAACCATGAAATTGAATGCCGAAGCTACCACTTGTTTGCCAATATCCATCCATCCTTGCATTTACAGTACATCGACAGAAGCAATTCAGTGCGAAGACCTTGCATAACCTCTCTCTGCTTAGCTCAGAAGAGAAGCTGATAAATACCCCCTCGCACTGCCGTGCTTCTCTCTTTACATTGTGAGGTACCTAATACCAGGGTTCACAATCACAAGAGTTAACAAAAATTTGATTTATTATGAATATTGTATATCCTTATTACATTATCATAAAGTCATTTTTCATGAATGTCTCTGCTCAGTTTTGATGTAGCGATAACTGGAAAAATAACAAATATGACAAATCTGCGGTTGCATTAGTTAACAACAACAATCAGGATCATTACTAAGAAACATTTATTCACTGGCTAATTAATTTGATCAGCTACTTTCCTTCAGTGTTTTTGTTTTTCTGCATATACACACACACAAAAAAGGTAATAGATGTAAATATATACATGTATCACTGAGGTCAAAATACACATTTTATAAACGTTACATTTTCCCTGTTAAGCCAAATAATGTAGTCTTTAAAATGATACTGAACAAACCCCGAATTTCAAATTGCTTTTTTGTTTTCAACCAACCGTCCAAAGGCCAAAGAAATTCAATCTAGTGACAGACAAAACAATTCTTCTTATCTGAGAATTAGAAACAAGGGATGTTTTGACTGTTTTCTGTTTTGTCTTTGACAATTATTCAATTAACAAGATTAATGCCTGCGGTAGGTCCAAGTGTGAGAAATTTAAATCTATGAGCATTCGAATGCATTTTTATCGGTTGAGAGACCAACTAATGTTTAAACTCAGCTACTATCCAACACTTGCTCATCTCCTCAAAATCAGGTTTGAAGACAGAAATATTCCTAAAAGGTTTGTACGGATGAACTGATATATCATCTCTACCTGCGACTGGAGCAGAGCAAACAATAATGACATTTCCAAAAAGTCTCACCTGAAATGCACCATTAACCACAGACAGAATAAAGAAATTATCAGCTATGAATAACTAGACTATGAAGTGAGGGAGCTTGAATTCTTGAAAAATACGTGATTTTAACCTCCTGAGACCTGAGCTCTTATTTGGGATGCATTTTTAATTTTTTCCTCACTATTTGTGATTAGTTGGACCTACGTTCTTAAAAAGAATGAACACACTCACCAGCTCAGCAGCACCAAAAGGCCTGAAAGGCCACAGAAGAAAACTAAAGTGGATGATGACATAATTATTTCCTTGGTTAGAAAAAAACCCTCCTTCACAACAACTAACCAAGTCAAGAACACTCTCTAGTAGGTCATTGTCAAGGTCTACAGTGAAGAGATGCCTTCATGAATGGAAATACAGAGGGTTTAGCGCAAGGTGCAAACCACTGGTTACACTCAAGAACAGGAGGACTTTGCCAGAAAACTTATAAACCTGCACAGTTCTAAAACAAAAAAAATCTGAACAGAATGAATGGAAGAGAATAAATATAGAGAAGGTGAAAAACAGCTCAGGAACATACCACATCATCCGTGAAACACGGTGGAGGTAATGTTATGGCATGGACATTGTGCTTCACTTTGCAAATGGATAATGACCCAAAGCATAACGCAAAAACAACCCAAGAGTTTCTCAAAGCAAAGAAAAGGGATAATGTTCAATGGCCAAGTCAGTCACCTGATTTCAACCTAATAGAACATGTTTTTCAGTTTGGATTTATGTCAGGAAGGGCATCCGGCATAAAAACTCTGCCCAATCAAACATGCGGAGCTACCCGCTGTGGCGACCCCTTGTAACAAGGGAGCAGCCAAAAGTAGCTAAATACAAAACTGGAGGCAGACAGACCCACAAACAAGTAGCAACTGAAGGCAGCTGCTGTGAAGACCTGACGGAGCATCTCAAGGGAGGAAACACAGTATTTGGTGATGTACTGGGTTCAAGACTTCAGACAGTTACTGACTGCAAAGGATTTTCATCCAAGTATTGAAAACAATCCTTATATTCAAAAGTTTGTTTGTCCAGTTATTTTTGAGCCTCTGAAAATTGGGGACCATGTATAAAAATTGCTGCAATTCCTAAACAGTTAATGCAAAGCTTTTGTTAAACCTCTTGAATTAAAGCTGGAAGTCTGCACTTTAATCAACTTGTGATTGATTTAAAATCCACTGTGGTGGTGTACAGAGGCAACATTACAAAAACGTGTCATTGTCCAAAAAGTTATGGGCCTAGCTATAAATGTAGTGATGTAGTAAAATGCCCACTACAACCTGGACTACATGCACCAGCCGCTGCAGTTCTAGGGCCAATTGGCTGAAGGTGATAATGCAGGATGAAGAGCAGTAGATGTAAAACTGATGAAAATCGAGTTTCTTGGAGGACAGTTTGCTACAGACATATTTATTCTGAAAATGGATGTGTTTATTTTATCACAAGGCGACGTTATATTTACTGACAATACTATGCCATTGCTTTTGCTATTTCAATCGGTATCTTTTATAATCATATATTAAAAAGAGGACACTACCTTTCTGTCGACTCGCTCTAGTGTTTGGTAAATCCTCAAATTCACCAGCTGCATTCACGGTTTTATCCCACAACTAAATAATAGCTCTGGCTCAGGCTGTATTTACAGGGTAATGAATGGGTGCAGCTTTTGCATGCTCATACAGCAAAACAGCCAACAGTCACTTCCAGGCCACACTCAAACAAATATGACACACACACACACACACACTTGCAATCATAAACACACACCTGTGAAAGCAAAGATCAGAGTTTGTCTGTTTGTGCTCACAGGGTCATGTTTGCCTCATTTAGCCACTATTGTTGTGATGATAGAAACTGTATGCAAACTCATTTGAGAGGAGGACATACAGTCAGTTTGGATTAGGTATCTGAGCTCTCAGTGTTTGAAATTAAATTACAAAGTGACAACAGATTAAATGTTAATTTGTTGCTGTGAGACACCATTGGGATTTGTTTGCTCCAACTTCATAACTGTGCTTAGCTTTAACTAATGAACTAGCTTGTTTACTGAAAAATGAAGCAAAATTTCCATTGTTCAACTGCAAGAGAAGTGCAAATATGATAGATAGATAGATAGATAGATAGATAGATAGATAGATAGATAGATAGATAGATAGAAATAATCAGAAATAAGCAGTTTTTTGCTTGACTTGAACTGATCTTAAAGAACTCTTCCTATAAAGTTGTTGTAAGCAAGGATGGCACAGTAAGTGAGTTAGAAGACAATGAAGGGAAACTGAGGGACAATAATAAAGAGAGGAAAAAGAAGAGATGTAACAACTTAAAGAAAAGTAAAGATGTGTAATGTGACGTCCCTCCCACGGTCTTAGAGGTGGACTTAATCTACTTTGGACAGAAACTGGCTGATAGCAGAGGGTCATAAGCAAATGCAGCTCACCTGGGCCTTCCTCTATAAAAGCTGGTCCATGTCTTCATTTGTTCTCTCTCTCTCTCTTCCATCCACCTGACATCATCCCTCTTTGGTGTCTGTGGTTTTCTTTTTATTAAATTCTATTTTTATTTAAGTAATTATCTTGTGTGGACTCCCCACTCGGCACTTATGTAGAGCCAGTGTGTGACAGTAAAGATATAGAAGTACTGAAGTCAGAAACATTATAGGCATTAGAGAGGTTCATATAACCAGTAAACATAATAAATTTATTAAAAAAAGAACTAAGCATGAACTTATCACACAGTAAAGCAAACTAGAATATGAGTAAGATGTGTAGTATATAAATTCCAATGACTCAGCTACTTATTACTCATACACACAGTGCTATGCAAAAGTCTTGAGCCACCCCACATTTCTTTATATTTTGCTAGGAAATACACTACCGGTCAAAAGTTTTAGAACACCCCAATTTTTCCAGTTATTTATTTCAATTCAAGTCGTTCAAGTCCAATGAATAGCTTGAAATGGTACAAAGGTAAGTGGTGAACTGCCAGAGGTTAAAAAATGATAAGGTTACCCAAAATTGAAAAATAATGTACATTTCAGAATTATACAAAAAGGCCTTTTTCAGGGAACAAAATGGGTTAACAATTTAAAGCTGCTCTGCAGCAATGGAGGTTGATCAAGCCTTGAAAGCTGGTGCTACTAATTCCTACAGGTGTTCCAACTTTTCTGGATTACTTACAACCCCGTCTGTCTGCATAAAAGCAGTGTTGGAACACACTGTGGTACCATACCCTCGTGAGCATCAGTTGAACAGTATTGTACTGCAGAAAGTAGTGTGTTGCTACAAAAATGGCGAGAAAAAGGCAATTAACAATAGAAGAGAGGCAGACCATCATAACACTTAAAAATGTAAGTCTTTCCTACAGAGAAATTGCAAAGAAAGTCAAGGTGTCAGTGAGTAGTTTCCTCCATCAAAAGGCACTCAGAAACTGGGGCAAACTCTGACAGGAAGAGGTCTGGCAGACCCAAAGCCACAACTGAATCAGAGGACAAGTTCCTGAGAATTAACAGCTTGCGTGATAGGC
>VUQS01056989.1:4042-15843 GCA_015108495.1 Heterochromis multidens | reverse complement strand
TGCCACTTGACGAGCTGGATGAAGGGAGCAATACAAGCACTTTGTCTCCCGGTGAAAATTGTCTGAGCCTAGCCCCTCTGTTGTACAGGGGCTGCTGATGTTCCTGGGCCTGGAGCAAATTCTCCCGTGATAACCTTCCCAATGTGTGTAGCTTTGCTTGCAGGTCCAGGATGTATTGAACAACAGACGGTCTAACCAGCGATCCCAATTGCGTTCATCTTCGTGAATGAACTTACGATCATGGAAAGCCTTATTCAGCTGCTCCACCAACACGTCAATCTGCGGGTGGTAGACACTGGTCCGAATAGATTTAATGCCCAGTAATTCATACAGTTCTTTCAGTGTGCGAGACATGAATGAAGTGCCCTGGTCAGTCAGTATCTCTTTCGGGATGCTGACTCACAAGAGGATCTGAAACAGCGCCTGTGCCGCACTCTGGTGCACAGCGGCACTGCTTCGGGATATCGTGTTGCATAATCCACCAGGACTAATATAAAATGATATCCCCATGCACTCCAGTGAAATGGCCCAATGAGGTCCATGCCAATGCACTCAAACGGGACCTCCATTAATAGTAGCAGGCGCAAATGCGCTTTTGGAATGGCCAGCTGGTTCACCAGCTGACATTCCAGGCAGGACGCATCCACCGGCGCACATCCCCTGGATGCCCGGCCAGTAGAATCGGGCCATTATTCGCTCCAGAGTTTTATCATACCCCATGTGACCAGCCATTGGCTTATAATGAGCCACCTGGAAAATCATTTCCATACTTTTCTGCACCAACAACTGGGTATGTTCTTCCTGAGTGCGGGTGTCACAACTCACCCGATATAACCTGTCCCTAATCATCACAAAATGTGGGTAGGTCAGCACTACGTCAGGGCGCACCATTTGACCATCGATTTTCATCACCTGGTCAAAGGCTGAGCATAGAATATCATCACGAGACTGCTCCAGTGGAAAATCTTCCATGGAGCGAGTTACTGGAACCAGTGGAGCCTTTCCTCCTCCCCAGAGTCAGTGTCTGATGACCTCACGTCACCACTGAGCGCAGCGCAATCGTTGATCAGGCTGGCCGGCCAGTGACCACGGACCCATTCTGCGGTCTCTGCCGGCAGCCCCTCCACAAACTGCTCCAGGACAACTTGCTCCAGCAACTGAGCCTCCTCCTCCGTGGGGCCAGGCTGCAGCCACCCGGCCACCGAATTATGCAGCCATCTGGCATAGGCGAAGGGACGGTCCTCTGGTCTCATCCTGCCTCCCCTGAAGCGGCGGCGGTGGTCCTCATGGGAGTACCCAGGCGGTCTAGAATGGCACGGTGGACATTACTGAAATCAGCCCTCTCCGATGATACCTGGAACTTACAGAGGTTGCACAGGTAGTCCAACTCCTCCAGGATGGCACATCAATACGTGGCATTGCCAGAAAGTTTGCTGTATGTCCCTGCACAGTCTCAAGAGCATGGAGGAGATTCCAGGAGACAGGCAGTTACTCTAGGAGAGCTGGACAGGGTCGTAGAAGGTCCTTAACCCATCAGCAGGACCGGTATCTGCTCTTTTGTGCAAGAAAGAACAATATGAGCACTGCCCATAAGAGCCACTCAAAATGACTTTCAGCAGGCCACTGGTGTGAATGTCTCTGACCAAACAATCAGAAAAAGACTTCATGAGGGTGGCCTGAGGGCCTGATGTTCTCTAGTGGGCCCTGTGCTCACTGCCCGGCACTGTGGAGCCCAACTGGCATTTGCCATAGAACACCAGAATTGGCAGGTCCACCACTGGTGCCCTGTGCTTTTTACAGACAAGAGCAGGTATACCCTGAGCACATGTGACAGATGTGAAAGGGCCTGGAGAAGCTGTGAAAAATGTTATGCTGCCTGTAACATCGTTCAGCATGACTGGTTTGGTGGTTGGTTAGCGATGGTCTGGGGAGGCATATCCATGGAGGGACACACAGACCTGCCATTAGGTTTCAGGATGAAATTCTTGGACCCATTTTCAGACCGTAAGCTGATGCAGTGGGTCCTTGGTTCCTCCTGGTGCATGACAATGCCCGGCCTCATGTAGTATGTGGGCAGTTCCTGGAGGATGAAGGAATTGAAACCATTGACTGGTCCCCACGCTCGCCTGACCTAAATCCAATAGAACACCTCTGGGACATTATGTTTCGGTCCATCTGATGCCTCCAGGTGGCACCTCAGACTGTCCAGGAGCTCAGTGATGCCCTTGTCCATGACATTTAACCCCTCATATCCATGGCCAATTTAGAATCACCAGTTAATCTAAAATATCAGGAGGAAACCCACAGAGAGACAGGTAGAACATGCAAACTCTGCACAGAAAGGCACCATCCAAAATATCAAAACTCTTGGAAAATGAAAAATGAATTCATGACATTTGGTCTAATAATTTAGAACAGTGTGTGTAAGAATCTATTTTCTCCCTTAAAGTCCAAAGTATTTACTTTCCTTGCACGCTGAGCCAGGTTGCTGGTGGCAAGGTGAATCTATTTTGTCATCCCATTAAGACCCACAGTGCCACATATACACTGTTAACACCACAGTGTGCCTTAACATTGCATCTAATTGAAAGGATCCCTTCCTTGACAACGTCTACCTTTTGTTAAACAATGTTTCTAACAGTATAAAGTTCCCACGTGTAAGAATGATTCCAAGAGGACAGTGATTTTACAAATACAGATTTTTAAAGGACAGGAAGTTCGCTGCTTTAGTGTACTGTGAAAAACTCTGTGGGAGCTGAGTGACATTATCACACTAGTGTGTATGAATAGAACATTTCCAATCCCCCGGCTTGAATTGAAGATGCCATAAGGCAAAAAGGGATAATGCATCCGACTACTTCTAGACCTGCCTTAATAATATAGACACATGCACTGTCTACATGACTTTTGTCTGTGTGTCTGTCTGCCTGTCCATCTTTGTGTAAATGGTGGGGCAAGCAACCACTTCAAAGAGAGCTGTAATCCTGTAATTTTTCATTAAGAGACAATGTTCTTTTATATATTCTCTTTGCTATCTTTTTAATGTTCTATTGCATGTAGTGAGAAGTGCAGTATGAATCATTCATGGTTTTATTACATTCAAACCGAGCTGTTAATTCATAATTTTTCAGAGCAGAATCAAATTCAGGAAGAGAGAGAGAGCACTACCAAAAAACACCTCTGATATTATCAGAGCTACAGATTTATGTTTTGATGCATCAAGGCCCTCAAAACACTTTACTTGAAAGAGAGCCAACATTATGGTATTAAAGAAAATTCTCCAGGGAAATTTTGGCTTCAAAAGAAAGGATATGTTAACAGTGCTTGCCTGAAATGGTTATTGATTTTATGCTCATGTGAAATAAGTACAGACTCTTTTAATAATTTCGATACACAAGCACTAGATTTAATCTGGTCTGCAGGCAAAACAATCAATACATTTTCATCTCCATCAGCTCATGGTTTTGTAATGTCTGCTCTCATTTCCAACAGTCTTCATCCCACCTAAGCCCACATCTTAAGAGATTTTCTCTTCTTCTGTTTATATTAGAGTTTTCATCACCATTTCTACTTAGCTGTCATTTTGTTTATGCTCTGCCTGTGTCAATGTGCATGTTCTGTACATGTTTTTATGAGGACTACTCTCTTTTTTGTCGTATGAATATGGAATATTTCATTTAGGCTTAATGCTGAAATTAAGTTCATTTATGTAAGACTTTCTTTAAAGGTTTTAAGGTTTGTGGCAAATCGGTTCAGCCATCAAGTTGCAATAGCAGAAGTAGCAAATTGAATATCTCCTCTTAAAGAAATAATAGACACAATTACACAATAAAGTAAATAAGCAAATAATTGTTGCTTGCAGTTTCATGCACAATAATACGACAGTGGGCAATGGACTTTTTAACCAGATTGTTTAACACAATTCTGGGGAGTGGAAGGAAGAATGGGGGAGAATTGTACTGGTACCAATTTTTAAGAACGAAGAAGATGTGTAGAGCTGAAGTAACTAAAATTGATGAGCAATACCATGAAGATATGGGAAAGAGTTGGTGAAGCTAGGTTAAGAGAGGTGACAGCTTCATGACAAGAAAGAGCACTACAGATGTAATGTTTGCTTTGAGAGTGTTGATGGAGAAGTATAGAGGTCAGAAGGAGTTGCACTGTGTCTTTGTAGATCTAGAGAAAGCATATGATAGGGTGCCAAGAGAGGAACTGTGGCATTATGAGGAAGTCAGGAGTGGCAGAGAAGTATGAGAGACGGGTGTAGGACATGTATGAGGACAGCGTGACAGTGGTGAGGTGTGTGGTTGGAGAGACTGATGGGATCAAGGTGGGTTGGGATTATGTCAAGGAATCTCTGAGTCCCTTCTTGTTTGTAATGGTGATTGACAGACTGTCAGATGAAGTCAGGCAGGAGTCTCTATGGACTATGATCTGGATCTATAGTGAGAGTAGTGAGCAGATAGAAGAGAGCCTCAAGATGCTAGAGGTATGCTCAGAAGAGAAGAGGAATGAAAGTCAGTGGAAACAAGACATGTATGCATGCGTAAATGAGAAGGACTCGGGTGTAAAGGTGAATATGCAAGGAGTAGAGATAGTGGGGTCAACAATCAAAACTGGAGTGGGTGGAGATGGGCGTCAGAGTTAGTGTCTGACAGAAAGACAGAAAGTTTCCAAAATGGTAGTGAGATCTGCTATGATTTGTGGTTTGAAGATGGTGGCATTGGCTAAAAAGACAGGAGGTAGAGATGAAGGTGGCAGTACTGAAGATGTTCTGATATAGTCATTTCTAATCCTGTCCAGTAAGGGACAGGATTAGAAATGAGTGAACTGTGCAAAAGGGGGGTAGTGGATATACTGGGCAAAGGATGTTGAAGAAAGAGGAAGACCACAGACAAGGTGGATGCAGTGAAGGAGGATATGAAGAGGGACGGTGTGACAGAAGAGGATGCAAAGGATAGGGCCAGATGGATGCAGGTGGATGCACTGTGGGGACCCCTAAAGGGAGCAGCTGAAAGAAATAGAGTTGCATGAACAACAATGTCAAGTTAGTTTATTTTTGTGCTGCAGCTTAGTGTTCCTCTCAACTGACAGTCACACAAATCAGGAAGTAATGTCATCCCATGGTCCGGCCTCCACACTTAATCAGTTTTTTTTAAAAAACACTTTGAGTGGTCAGTATGACTATGAAAAAGCATATGATAGGGTGCCAAGAGGGGAACTGAATCAGAATCAGAATCAGAATACTTTATTAATCCCAGAGGAAATTATGTGGTCATAGTTGCTCCAAGACGGTAAGAACAGTAATTAGTAAGTTTAATAAGTTTAAATAACAATATTAAATAATACAATAAATTACAAAATATTACAAATAGCTCTAATAATACAAATAACTCTAATATATAAATATCCCAATATATTACACAAAATTGAATATAGATAGTTGAATTGAGGTGCCCCTCTTATCTTATCATGATTTCCTGTGTCGTTCAGTGGTGCATTTGGTACTGCATGAGGAAGTCAGGAGTGGCAGAGAAGTATGTGAGGCTGGTGCAGGACATGTATTGAGGACAGTGAGGCAGTGGTGCAGTAGGAGTGACAAATGGGTTCAAGGTGGGTGTGGGTTTACATCAGAGATCTGCTGGAAAGGTGAACATTCAAGGAATAGAGAGAGTGAAGGTAGATGAGTTTAAATACCTGGGGTCAACCATCCAAAGCAACAGACAGTGCACAAGAGTGGAGAAGAAGAGAGTGCAGGCAGGGTGGAGTGGGTGGAGATGAGTATCAGGGGTGATTGGTGACAGAAGGATACCAGTAAGAGTGAAAAGGAAAGTTTACAAGACAGTAGTGAGACCTGCTATGATGTATGGTTTGGAGATGGTGGCACTGACAAGCTGGAGGTGGCAGAGTTGAAGATAAGATTTTCACTGGGAGTGACCAGGAGGGAGAAGATTAGAAATTAGTATTTGAGTGGGACAGCTCAGGTTGAGCGGTTTGGAGACAAAGTTAGAGAGGCAAGGTTGAGACGGTTTAGACATGTGCAGAGGAGGGATAGTGGATATATTGGACAAATGATGTCAAAGATGGAGCTGCCAGTCGGGAGGATAAGAGAAAGACCTCAGAGGAGGTTTACAGATGTAGTGAAGGAGGACATGCAGAGGGTTTGCATGACAGAAGAGAATTCTAGTGATAGGGTGAGATGGAGGCAGATGATCTGCTTTGGTGACCCCTAAAGGGAGCAACCAAAAGAAGAAGAAGAAGAGGATCTGTGCATTAGAATTTTTATGAACTGATTTCTGGAGGTAACCTCATAATAATATAGTAATAGGTAATATTAGTTGATGCTTTACCATATTAAGATACTATTACCACATTATAATGCTGGAATTAATCCTACTTTATGTCCGCAGCATTCATCTTTGTTTGAAGATAACATCGTAAATATTGTGTTTAATGTTGTGGCTTTTTGCCTGGAAACATGGTCGTTTCTTTATATTAACAAGAATCAGCGTTGCAAAATACGGCCTCTTTTTAACTAATTCAATTTTAATAGCATAAAAAATCAACCTACAAGAAATGTAGCAATTACCTGGAAGCGTGGTTAGTTTATGTGTAATAACATGGAATCAGGAAAATGCAAAACTACACATTTCTATTACATTTCATAGTAACATTTCCTATGACTGAAAACCTAGGACCAGAAAAACATGATTGTATTTGCTAAATGTAAATGTTATAATCAAGCATCTAACATAGGTGTTATAGCTGAAGTAAACAATTTATATATAGCTATATGGGCTGAATAAAACATTTATTGATATTTTTTTTTATTTACTACCACTTTCCTCTTTCAAAATAGAAGAATTAAACTTCACAAATGAAAAAAATAAACAAAATAAAGGCAAATGAACTACAAACGGTTCAAGCATACATAATATAATCACAAAATTAAATCCTTAAAAGTTTATTTTCTGTTATTGTATTTAATAATGCTTGTCCTATTAGTCTGTAATACTTATAATGATCTTGTATCAACTATAATCACTGTTGATACATATCATTACATGGACATTACTTTGGTAATTAAGGGGCAATATCGCGCCCTTTCCATGTTATTACCTTCTTGTTTACACTTTATTACCCAACTATTAACACATTATTACTGAGCTGTAACAGAAAGCGCTAACACATTTTTTTTCTTATAAGTGTTAGATTATGAGGAAAAAACTACAAGTATAAAGGGGAGTGAGTATAACCTGAGTCACTTCGTAAGTTGGCATGGTGCAGGGCAGACTGTAGTATGCATCATAACAATAAGGTTCAATCAAGGGTAGAAGTCATAAAATGAATGAGTCACTTTTCCATGCTGTACTGCTATGAGATATCATATTCAGTTGTGCACAAGGTCATAGAGATGGACAGCTGCAGACACCACAGATGAGTAGTTATTCCTGTTATATTTTTGCTGCTTGGAGCCTGCATGAAGGGTGCATTTATATTTGGTCAATTGTAGTGTGATGTCTCTGTGAGCTAACAAAAAACTGGCAACCATACAGATATCCACATGGAGCCTTGGACTTACCGACTGCTGACAAAATTTACTTCACTTGGACCCAAGTGCATCCTTTCATATTACAAATACAAAAAAATAGAAGACTGGCATTACTCAAGGAATACACTGGCTGTGTGTCTGAAGGAATTTTGTTCTGTCCTTTGAACACCTTCAAATCACAAAAGCAGTGTAGTGTGCACTGGGCCTTCCATTTTGAAAACTGACTGAATTTGAAAACTGACTTCCTGCCTTCCTTAGCTGCTCCTTGCAACTTGATGTGACCGCACAGGTGCTTCTGGGATGCTTCAGGGATGCTTTTGAAACTCATCCAGTGGAAGCGCAAGCGTTGTCTTTGAAGGGAGTGATGATCTCCAGTAGTTGCACTACAACACAGCTAGAACACGATGTTGCAGCGCTGAGTAGATTCCCACAGTTAAGTGTCTCCACTTGCCAAATCCCACTTAAACTCTGTACGTACAGGTACACAGCACATGCCTTGATGACCAGCGGCCAGACTGCTGTGGAATTTCATATAAATGAAATGATAATCTCCTAAGGACTAACCCAAATAAGTTTGTGATCTCTATAACGCTTTAGATACTGCCACAATTGGGTAAAAATCTCCACTTGACCTACTTTGGTTTATAATATTTCCTTAACATGCCCAGGAAATGATTTGTGATTATTTTATGAATCTCATGGTTTCTTGTCATGTGCAATTTTTTTAACATAACTTGAACATAACTAAATTTGGCAATACATTGCTCACTTTGATGTTTTGATTCATTTATTTCTGTTGTTGCAGCCTTGGGACCTTACACTAGGCTTTAGATGCTTTTTATATTATGATGGTGGAATTACCTCATTACAACCAGTTCCATCTGCATTCCTATGTGCTTAATTCAATTATACATGTACATATCATATGATTTGGAATCATTGTTGCAATGGCTTGATCCTGTCTACTATTAATATTTATAAATTCTAAATAAGTACTGCACTTTCTTCTAAGCTATTTTTGCCTAGTCTTCATCTGTAAAATGCCATCTTCCTCTGGCAAGCCAAGACAACCATTGCATAATGAGGCACCATGTGGGAAGAGCTTGAAGGGTCAGCAGTGGGTAATACAGAGTCAAGGTGATGCCAAAACCATGGGTTGAAAACACTGCCAGTGAAACTCATTTCTGTTAGCTGGATTAAGATCACACCATGTATCAGCAACAGACTGTCACTCTTAGAATCCAACATGCATGTGTGATAATACACTTGCTATGACAAATTTGTTTCCATAGTTACCTAGCTAGTTGCACTGACGTGTCTAGTTTGGCTTTACACAGAACATATCCTTCCTGCCCTCACAAGTATAAAACCACAATATGTGTGAGAGATGGCCTTAACACATTGGAACAGTTGGAGATGGATAGACAGCACCTACAGTGATTGACTAGAAAAAGTGAATTTGAGGGCCACAGCCACTTGATAGATGTAGCTCCATGACTCCACTTGTACTTTGAAAGAAGACCTCAAAACAGAAGAGATGCAGAGTAGCCAAGGCAGCTGCCAATTCCAGCCAACCAAGGCCCCTCAATTATTGTGCAGATAAATTACATTCATCAAGCATAAGGGGCCCAGCTCCCCTGCGCTAGTAACTTGGCCACTTGTCAATTACAATTATTAATCCATTATGACCCCTCACACCAGCATCACATCTGCCATTGCCGCTACACACTCCTTCTTGCAAGGCTCAATAGGGTCTGCTTGTCAGTCACTAAATCAAATTATTTGGAAATAACTGATGGTGTGTCCAGATCCATCGCTCTGATAGCTGCAACCATGCTCCTAATCTCCCTTGTTGTTGGCTCATATGAAAACAGCAGGGATATTTAAATCGATGAGGACTCATATTGTTTCTGACAGTCTTGGCTTTTGTTAGGTGGGGCAAGATGACAACTACTTATCGACTGCAGGGTGTTCGAGGATACACTGAAAGAGTATCTCTTTTGAGGGGCAATGCACGTCTTTCCTTTTGGAATTCTTGACAGACTTTCTATCCAAGCTACTAATTTCATAGCATGTGATGTTGATTCCAAGCCTTTTCTGAAAAAATAAAATAAAATAAAATATTTAAGAGGATTTCAAAGTGAGGAAAATAAATCAGTAAATCAAATATTAAGTAAAGTTTTTCTGAGACTTTGCAGTGCTAAATGTCAAGGGTCATCACCATAAAACAGTCTCCCTACTTGTTTATTGCCTTTTCTTCGCAGACACGTGCATAATGAAGGCACCGTCTTAATGTCAAGCAAAAAGTATTTTCTTTTGCTCCATTCAGCCTCTGAGTTTTCACCTTGCCACCCGTCTCTGCCTCCTGGACAACTCCCCTCTCAGATGTACATTTTGTAATTCTGTCACTTTGCTGGTTCTCCTTCAAATGTCTGCTTTATCCCAGGAGCACTCTGGCATTCCTGTCCCCAGCTGCCTCATTAATGAACTGTAAATACTCTTTGCTATGCAGCAGAATTGATTGACTTGTGTGCCAACAACACTGAGAGGCTAGAGGAAACTAGGATAACAAGATGTATGCGCTTTTTCTGTTGGTTTAATTTACAGCCTGCTTAATTTACAACTGCCTTTGTAGTTGAGAACACGTGAACATAAACTATTTTTGTCCTGTCTGTCAGTATACCCAACATACACAGTATATATTATCCTCCCTAGGCATATTTGTTTGATACTAGCTTTCTTCTGTCGCCTTGTCCCCGCACACACAGACTGCAAATCCAATTAATCGAACAGAACAACGTGTGTCTGTATATCTCTGACAGAGTGTCATATTTAGAATGGACAGGCAGTCTGAAGCATGATGACTCCACAGTTCAGTCAAGGCCAACCAACTCCCTGTCAGAGTCTGAAAAAAGGATATAGATTCTTAGCTCAATACACTATTGTATATAAAAAGAAGCTTGTAGAGGATCACCTTGAAGAAATACATCACCAGCAGTTCCTCTCTTTCTCTTAATCATAATAATTCTGGCATTAATGAATAGACAATATGACTAGTTACATGGAAAAGTTACCCCCAAATATATTAATCTTCTTTGATGATTTGTCAAAATAATTTAACTTTCCCATCCTTTGTGGAGCAGGGCTAAGTACATGTCTGCATTGTTTATTAGCAGGCAGTGACAACATTAAACAAAGAAATTGATTTTTTTAAAAAACATATCCTTCCTTTTATCTTTATTTCTGATTTCTTCTACTTGCATCTTCTTATATCTGTAGATAACTCTGCAGCTTGCCATATAGGATTACTAAGCATCCCACATACTAATATCGTCTTGGTTGATGTGTTTAAGTTTTAGCTATTTGGCTTGTAAAAAGTCAGAAAATTATTAAAAATATAACATGCTAACTTCATTGGCTATCTAATGGACTCAAACTGTAGATGTGGCCATATTATTATTATTATTATTATTATTACTACTACTACTACTTTATTTATTTGTTTATTTATTTAACCTGTCCTTTCTGGCAGCTTTAGCAAGCAGAATCATGGTCTTAATACACTATTGTGCCAAATGCATTTGCTTTGCTAAGAGGAGCTCTATAAACTCTTTGTAGGCTCCTTTCTTTTTATTTCATTCATTTTATTTTTATTTTTATATATGTATAGTGTAACAATGCCAGAGCTAACAGGCACAAGAAAAGAGAAGAAAAAAAGAAAAAGGGGAAAATAGGAAAAAAGAAAGAAAGAGAAAAAAACATACACAAACAAACATAGGATCTTCCTCTGTATGTTTATATGAGCATGACTGTGTGTGTGTTCATCACAAAATGTACTTAATAATGAGGGTTAGAAGCGCCAACAACGCCCCCTGGGAGCCAGAGGCAGACAGAGAAAGGCCCAGGAGACCCACATCATTCACAGCCTTCCAAGAGCACTGAAGACCCAAGGCCACACGCCCCAATGATAACCGCATGCCCACCCCAGCAGAAGGAAAAGGGAGGCCCCAGATGGAGCACCCATGGTCAAAGGGCAAGAGCCCCAAAGGACCAGAGGTAATGGGCAGCCGACACCGCCAGAGGCCGGCCATCCTGGCACAAGCTGAAGACAGGGCCAGATCATCTGGCCATGTGCCCTGGGACCACCAAGTACCCACATCTACGGGGAGGCAGCAACCCCCCACCCTCCACGACTATGTCCCACAGGTGCCAAGGCACAGCAAGCCCCAGACCCAGGCCCAGCCACACA
>VUQS01056986.1:0-10860 GCA_015108495.1 Heterochromis multidens | reverse complement strand
ACCTTAAAGGCCTGTGATACGTTAATAGAGATTGATCATATTTAAGCTGAAACATTAATTAATGGTAGGACTTCTCTGAGCAGTCTTGTAGGAATGGGGTCTAACAGACACGTTGATGGTTTGGAGGAAGTAACTACTGAAGTTAACTCAGAAAGATCAATCAGAGAGAAAGAGTTTAAATAAATATCAATAGTGTTGAAAGTAGCTGTACTTAATGATACGTCTGTGAGAGGGTTATGAATCATTTTTTTCTCTAATGGTTAAAATTTAATTTGTGAAGAAATTCATAAAGTCATTACTAGTTAAGGTTAAAGGAATGCTTGGCTCAACAGAGCTCTGAGTCTTTGTCAGCCTGGCTACAGTGCTGAAGAGAAACCTGGGGTTGTTCTTATTTTCTTCAATCAGTGATAAATAGTAAGATGTCCTAGCTTTACGCAGGGCTTTTTTATAGAGCAACAAACTCTCTTTCCAGGCTAAATGAATATCAAATAAATTAGTGAGATGCAATTTACACACAAACACACACACACACACACACACATATATATATGTATATATATATATAAAAAAAATCCGTGCCTGATTGACGCCTGATTAGCAGCACCAGTGAACATGGACCCTGCTACAGCGGTCAGTTGTTGTAGTAGTTGAGTATGTGGGTTGCGCCCGTGAAAAACTTGCCAAATCTCTGCCAAACAGCTTATTCTGCTATGGACTCTTGTTAGGTGTTGTTTATTGGATTGGATGATTGAAGTTTGAAGAAACAAGACATATTGGCAATCTAAAAATTTATTCATTTAACAAACGGGCCTCAGTAGCATGTGGAAGAACTATACACAGCCACAACAGCCTGGCACCTCCTCATGCTGGTCACCAGCTTGGTCACACACTGCTGTGGGATGACATCCCATTCTTTAAGACAGAAAGGGAGAGAGAGAGAGGGAGAGAGAGAGAGTTGTTTTCAAAAACATTCCGATTCCGATTTGTGGCCTCTAGGTGGAGCCGCTGCGCCGCGGCTGCAGTAGGAGGTGCTGAGAAAAGAGTCAGACAATTCCTGGGCATAGTGGAGAGAGGAGAATAGGGATGGAATATATTGTGGAGTTAAGAGAGGACTTTGAATAAAATTGAGTTGAATTGAACTGAATTTTAATGGGCGAATATAAATAATGATAATGGTGTATTAACAGTTAAAACATTTATGCTGTTCTTTATGAAGTGGGGATGCTACTAATGTAATAATATTGCTTCTGTAGCCAAAATGAATAATTATATAGATGCTGCAATCATAATCAAGAATTTTATGATGATTACAGTAATAAATGTAATAATACTAATAGATCTGGGGACTAATTAATATATTCTGACCAGTTTGTGGGACAAAATTATTTTTGATGTATTTAGCTTAGTAAGTATGAGGAAACTAATATAACTTTTATGTTTTTGAGTTAATTGTGTTTCCTAACAAACATGAAATGAAATACATGCGGAATTTAGTGTGACGAATTTTAGTGCAAAGAATGAGCCACCAATGGTTTTTGTTTGTTTGTTTGCTTGTTTTTGTTTTTTTTTATTTATTTGTTTTCAATACAGCCTTTTACAGATAATTAAAAATAATAAGTGTTTAGCTTGAATCAACTGTGGTAAATCATAATTCAAGGGATTTTTTTTTTTATTATTTGAAAGCCTGATTTTTAAAAGACACCGTCTGAGCTGGGCATCCTTACTGGAAACATTTTACTAATCCTGAAATTTATTTTTATTTTTATAAAAACGTAACCCCCATTAAAGATAGAACTGTGTGAGAAGCTGCTGAGTCTCTTCTACTTGCGGCCTGCAGCAGGTGTGAGCACTCTGATGGAGCTGAAGGCCCTGCCGTGCCGACGATGGCTTTTGGCCCTTGCCACACCCACTTTCTCTCTATGTTACTTTTAATGTGTTTTTAGTGTAATAAACTTAAAAATTGTGATTCATTTCAAAAATTGTGGTCGCGGATGTGAGGTGAAATAGGGTTTTGAAGGTGCACTGAAGAAGCAGTCGGTGCTGCAGTGCTAAATGAAGGGGGTGATGCTGGGATGGTGCAAAAGGAGGGTAAAATGAATAAAAGTGCATTTTTTTAGGGGTTAAAGTGTAAAATACTAATATATGACATTAAAGTGCATTTTATAGAGTGTCCATGCCTAGTGATTTTACTGAAAATCGATTTGAGAGAGTTGCCTCTGAATATTCAAATGGTAAGTAACGCGCAATCAAATCATTGTCAAATCATTGAGTTCTAGGGGTTTTAAATAGTAGGCATGGAGGGAGAAAATCTCAAACTAATATGTCCCCAGCTATATTACAATCATTCTGTATGCTCTGCCTCTGCTGTAAAACATTTGTGTTGCCATTTTTGGAGACTTTTGCACAAATTTCGTTCTTGGCCATTTTGCTGAGGCAGAAAAGGACATTGTGGAGTCCCACAGCTCTTCTCCAGGAATCATCTCTCCATCCCAGCTATCATGTCCGGTGAGTTTCACCTCGGATTTTCTTCAGGAACTAATTTTCTTGCATTTTTCCCTGTTTGAAAGAAAAAAGAGAAAAGAAAAATAATGTATAATTTAGTGGAAATATTGAAAGCACAGGACTCGTGTGTTTAAGTGGGGTGTTTCCCCCTATAGATGTCCACTTCTTTCCATGTTTAAATTACATGTAGAATGAGCTAAATTAAACTTCCACGTGTACAATAACTTTAGTTTAATGCCACCTGTTTCCACCTGTTTGTGTAGCATTCTCCATTCAAAGACTTCTACAAGCTTCACTGACGTTTATGGCTTCATTGTACGCTTTAGTTCTCGACTGTCGTCTGTTGGCGCACATCAGGACACGGAGATGTTTGTTTTCAAATATCATTTTAAATTAGGATGAATTAAACTAGAAGAATCAGTTGAATCGCAGCCTCTCTGCCCGGACTGTCTGTGCGTAACAGGGTGTTCTGTGTGTTAGAGTGGGATGTGTCTGCTTTTCATTTTGCCCAGCATATGCCACATTTAAGACAAATCATAAAGTAGCATTTCGCTGTATGAATATTTATCAGATGAGGTTTCGCAGACGAGGTTTCGTCTCTTAACATATTCTCCAAAAAGTTCGCACCCCTGAATGCTTTAAATATCGCCTTTAGGCCTAAATTACCCGCACCTATACGAGGCGTTCTTTCACCGTTCCTTAATCAAGCTTCAAGTATGGGGAAAAAAATCTGCCAATTACTCCCATTGCCTTTAACTGTGATACATTCATGATGGGGGGCAGGGGTGATTTGAATAAAGTAACGGAGATTGGTGTAGAGCTCGGGGTTTTGAATTGTAAACAGCACCGGGCTGAAATCGCTGCGAAATTTTTCCATAACGACCTGATCAAACTCAAGTCCAAACTTTCACTAAGTGACCGGACATGTGTATCAAGTAATAGACTTTTTTCGTTGATAGCTGTTGCACTGCTTTTATCAAAAAACGCAACTTCTTGTTATTTTTAAATTGCGGTGACGTTTTAGTCGCGGATCGTTTTACAGACTCTTCGTCTATGTGCTTTACGCGCCGGCAGTGCCTTTGCCCAACTTTAACTTTATCCTACTTTAACAAACAAACTTCTGCGTATTTCATCCCCTCGACTGATTTTCATTTACTATTTTAACATTCAATCGATTCTATATGCGTAATAAAATCTACTTACTTTAATGCGTTTAGGGTCGATTTCTTCTGCTCTTGACTGGGGCGTGGCAGCTCGGGGCTACAGGCTGAAGTGAAAAAGTCTCCCGACCGGGAGACTGAAAAGGGGATGAGCGGTCAGAAATACCCAGAACCACTGGGCTCACTGAGCGCTGAAAATAAGCTTTTACGCATTTTATGATAAAATAGGAACATTTCGGTTCTTTAGGTAATTCAAACCAGTACAATATATTCTATTACAAAATCTTAGATGCTTTTTCCATAGCAAAGGAAATCATTAATTTATTAGAATATGCGACAGTGTAGCGACACTTCATGGAGTGATTTCAGTTTACAGGAAACAAAATAATCTGTGATGCTGATTTTAATTTGTAAAAGGAAACACTTTGTGGTGTTTTGCTGAAGCAGCAGGGAGAGGCGGGTGGTGCTTAACCAGCGTAGGGAGGAAAAGACTACATGACTGATTTTGTTTGCTTCAACAGGAGTTTACTGTGCATGTGTGACACACTGTGCTCTTCATTCAGATAAACTGAAGGTGTACCAGGGCGTCCGGGTGAAGACCACAGTCAAAGAGTTGCTGCAGAGGCACAGAGAGAGGGAGGCCAACAACAACAAACTTAATGCGGTAACTCCTCCCTCTCTCACGCCTCTTTACCCTTGTCCCCTGCTTTTTCTCTCACTCTCGTTTTTTCTGTCTTCTGCTGAGAAGAAAAACGCTCTGAGCAAGACTGCAGCTGTAAATCATTGATAGCCCTTTTCTTTTTCTTTTTTTTTTAACTAAGCCATTGAACTCATATAGCTACAGGAAAACAGTCATATCAATCATTTGACGTAAAACTATATCTCTTAAAGTCAGATTAAAATGTTCTGATAAAAAAAAAATCAAATAATCTTGTATCTCCTCCCTCCTCCTACTTTATTTCTTCTTCCTTCTGATCAGCAGATACATCAGGCTTGCTTGGAACTACAGGAGCTTCGAGCGTCCACTTTCCCAAGTAAGTTTACCCATTAGTCACATCCAAATCCAGTGGGCTTAAATACATCCCGTAAAAAGACAGAACTACTACAGTATCTAAATCAGACCTGACCTAAAGCATCACAGTCTGCAGTTACACTGTGGATATACAACCTGAAGTTATCTTAATCAAGGTGGATGGGGGGCATCGAAAATCAGAAAATTCTAGAAAATCAGAAATGCTTTAACATGAGGTCACAATTTTCGTTGGGTCGGGGGTGGGGTTGAGTGCCATCGTAGCCCCGCTCTTACACCACACTCTTTCAAAGGGGTGAAATATGTTGTTCCGTAGATCTATTAATATCAACAGCAATGATTAACCCGGAGCACGTGATTCATTTTTTTCATTTCATTCATTTTTATTTACCTTTTCTAGCTATTTTCAGTCTAACTTTTACACTGAATTCCGTCAGGTCGCCATGTGGCCCTTCCTCCCGTTAGCCCCCCAGTTGAAGCCAGCAGCTGCGGGGCGCTAGCCCTCCAGCTTCGCGCCACCATCTCGTTCCCAGTCCCTGACAGCGCGTGCAACATCCAGATGCAGGAGAGCGCCTTTAACGGTATCCAGGTACAGCAGCAGCAGCAGCAGTTTGGGGATGTGATGTTGCCCGGCAACGGATACGGTGGTACCACCTACGACACCCCTCTGCCTCCCCTTCCAACCTCCCCTCAGCCTTGGTGCCACGGACTCTCCTCAGATGCGGATTACTATGGCCAGGGGACGGTAAGTCTCTGTCAAATGGCACTAACCAACCACCATTACCTAAATAAATAATAAAAAATGTGTTTTTGTTTTAAGAAATTGGAATTTCTTTATAAGTGTGTAAAAAAAAAAAAAATCTTAATTCACCTCTCTATTTTTCCCCCTTAGGCTATATTCAGACATCTGTTCTATAGTTCTGGGATTACTGAAATTAAATTTCAAGTTACTGGCAAAACTTAAACATTCCTAAATATTCTGTTTGGTAACAAAAAATATTCTTAATTAAAGAGTGTTTTAAAACCATTAATAAAAGCAAAAACATTTTTTTTTACCTTATTTCAAAGATGAATGTTTTTCAACACCTGAGGCAACATTAAATTGTATTGTTTTGGAACAGAGGTTTGATGTGGTGGTTGTTTCTTACCATAAATATATGTTGTTGCTTAGGTTCAGCATGTAGTACATAGGTTTGTTTGGATGTGAGGTGTGTTTAAAGGAGCTAATCTTGCTTTGATTGTGATTACATCTGCCTTTCTTAATATCATTATCTAATGGCAGGATCTTTAGCTGCATGTGTGTTTTGTAAGCTGTCTGTAAACAAATTAATGCAATAATCAAAAACACCACTCACAAGTGTCCCTGGTGAGCCCTGGGCCTAGCTTTAGTTGGATGACCACCACGTGACACATCTGCAGTCCTGCTCAAAGTAATCTTGATGTCCTCCTCTCTTTCAGGCCCCTTGCTCCTCATTAGAGTCACTGACATTCTGCAACCCTGTGGATCCCAACAGTTACTCGCCACAGGACTCCTTCTCCTCCTCCTCCTCCTCATTCTATGACTCGCCCACCAGAATGGAGTCCAGCTACCGTGGCTTCAGCCCAGAGCAATACCACTATCAGCACTGTGGTCCCCAGGACAATTACGGCCTGCCACACTGTTGGTCAGGCCAGCAAGAAAGCTCCCCCACCCCTGAATATGCACCTTACTTTCCCCCCACAGACTATCCACATGCCTCTCCTGTAGATGACAACTGTTTCCAGAAGGATTTTCCACCGAGCTCTGAAATGTGTTACAATGCTTTATGATGAGACCGTGAACAGTATTACTTTGTGTTGTGACTGTAAATATGATTCTGCTCGGTGAGGCTGTTTGCTATGCATTTCATTTTGTGCTCTTTACTTTAGTCAATTCACTATAATGAAAACTGAATGATATATTTTCATATGTCAATTTTTTGCTGCACAAAATAAAAATGTGTTAACCTCATTAGTGTGGTTATAATGTGGGTTTCTCTTTTGCAGCATTTGCAGTGTAAAAGTCAGGATCTTTGCTCCAGCAGGTTCAGACTTCACTCGCTGAACATGTCCCTATAGCCACAGGTAACAAATAAAAGTGCAAAAATGTGGGAAGAGAGTGAAAGTAAATATCACAGGCTGATAACGTGTCAGGGCTGAACTGAGCTAAAAAAAAGCAACAATTTGAACTGAAGTGAAGGAATCATACAAGATTTGACTTTAACCTACAGGGAGGAATTTCACTGGGAGTTAAGCAAGAGATTTCAAAGTTGTTAGTTGTTGAATGTTAGGTTAAAAGAGAAAAAAATACAACAGTATGAATGTGAATGAGGCTTGTAGTAAGAAAGTGCTTTGAGTCCTCAAATAAGTATCAGTCCATTTACCATATTGACAAGATAAATTGAGTCCCACACACGTTGTGCTATTTTCAGCAAAATCTCAATAATTTATCCAGACCAAGAACATAAACAGAGGCAAAATGAACATAAGTTTTGCTTTAAATACAGAAGTGCATTGCATTGTAGACTGCTACCTCTCCTCTTCACACATTTCCAGTTATTTATCATGTCTATATATATAAAGAGATAGATAGATAGATAGATATACATGTCAGCATACCTTCATTTCAGGAAGTTGCAACGAGATGGTTGTGATTACAACATGTAACACACAATTTCCAGGTAGGTTTGAATTTCTTGAATATTATAATATCCTTTCAGTAAAACTATTCTGCCAGTGTCAACATATAATTACTCAATTTAAAAGGTACTGAGTGCATATACATCACATACATACATTTTTTGTACAATAAATGCAAGAAAACAACATCAAGATTTGTATATGTAATTAGCAAACCCTTTTCACTGCGTGCATTAAACCCTCCCTTTTTCTTGCTGTAAATGTGTTTTTGTGTTTGGTGAGGTTCTTAATAACTGAGGTCCTTTGGGGTTCATCTACAGTGATTACTATGGCTTGTGTACTAGACCTTTGATTAAAGCTCTATGCAAGGGACTGACTTTAGCCCTGAAATCTGAAGACATCTAGCAGGAATTCTCTCCCAAGACATTTTGAACATCATACACTTCTGTTCCTGAATTCTGGTGAATTTTTAACACACCAAACTGTACCCTTTCTACATTATTCATGGTGAAAATGTAAAGAAAATACAAAACTAGGCACCAGAAAACCATATCATATACTGGAATGCAATGCAGTTTCTCAAGTATTCTGTATCACCTTCTAATATCAATATTATCCCTGCTGGGTCCTCTTTTCAGTTTCCCTGGTTCCAGCCATGAGAGTACATTGAGCTGATTATTTAGTCTGATCTTCTATTGTTCAATTTGCTGAGCCTATAGCCTCAATTTCCTGTTCTTAGCTGACACGAGGGGCACCTGGTGTGGTCTTCTGCTGCTGTAGCCCATCTTGTTCAAGGTTTGATGTGTTGTGCATTCAGAGATGCCCTTCAGCATACCTTGGTTGTAATGAGTGGTTATCTGAGTTACTCTTGCCTTCCTATCAGCTCAAAGCAGTCTGGCCCATTCTCCTCTGACCTCTGACATTAACAAGGCTGCAAGAACTACTGCTCACTGGATATTTTCTCTTTTTTAGACCATCTGCTGGAAACTCTAGAGATAATTGGTCTGGTATACTTTCCATGCTTGTCTTCCTTCGTTAAAACTTGCAATACACAGAAATTGTGCAAAATGGAAAGATGAACATTTTTATAAGGACATGGCATGACATTATAGTATATCAGAGTGGCTAGCTCCCGGCTCCCCACAGTGATTTTATTTCATTATTGATGACAGATGTTAGGTATTGTATCTCTTTTTTAACTTCATCTGGTTTCATTTTCACTATTCATTCAGTGCAGTTGTTTGTGTACACTTATTTTATGTCACACCTACAGACTCTCCCTCCACTCACCTACACTCACTATTTTGAGTTGGAGGAAACTTAACTTCTCAGGATTCACCAGGTCACATGTGACTTTTGTAGGGTTAGGGCTGAGTTTTGTTTTAGCCACATGCTCTAAAATGGAGTCAGGGTGGCTTGCTTATGAGGACATACATGTCTAAAGACTTTGCCAACAGCTTACAATAGAGTCTCCAGCTGATCCAAAATACTGAGGTAAGTATACTGACAGCCATACTATCTGCTCTTTATTGGCTCCCTGTAAAATCCCCAGTGAAATTTTAAATTTTAAATCCACCTGAGGTTTTTTGGTAACGGACTAAAGTGGACTATTATACTATTATCACACCTAGCTCAGTACTTAATATTTATATAACCTACAGTTTTTGTGGCCCCTCAAGCAATGAACAGTAGTTAATGTTGAAGTATCATCACCAATACTGAAGTAATGAAAAACTGCTGAGTAACTACTCCTGACTGTACAGTATATATTTAATGATAAAATGAATAGAAACAGTTTGCCGCAGTTGTTAACTTTTAATATATTAGGAAAAAATATTAACTCTGGGTAAGACCATGCTTTTAAACCTCAGAGGCTTTTGTCTCAAAGCTTTTTTTAATGCCTGATTGATTTTACAAGCAGCAGCCAAACTATGCAAAGCATCTTTCTCCTGGTGTCTTATATCATTAAAATGGCAAGTTGTATCTAGTTATGAAAACTGAGGCGTGATTCATGTCTTTGGTAATTTGAAGTGCACAGCGTGTACTTGATCCTTTGTGCCAAAGATACTCAGAGCATGGAAAAGGTTTTACAAGTATTTTTCTGTCAAAACAAACAAAAAACAAAAAGAAACCATAAAATGGGGGGTTATTTTTTACTTCCTGGTCACACTTCACATCTAGCTCACTTGAAACTAGTGCCTCAAACTAACACAATAAATGATAAGTGTGCGTTCCAAAGATCCTGTTGGCAACTATCCCTTTCACTCTTGCTGAGCCAGACCTTGTGGAAATCCCCCTGGAGACACTTGATAAGTGTGAAAAAAACAAAACATTTAGGCAGGAGCAGAGCACCTCAATCACCTTTTATTAAATGGTAGTGACTTTTCAGCATGCCGACAAAGACAACAATCTTTATATACCATCATATTCCAAGAAGTTTTACGATAACATCTCCTAACAGTATAAAGTGTTTATCCATTTACAAGCTAAATTTGCAGGAAACCATTGTTCACTTGGTTATTGATCTACAGGATCAGTCTCTGTGAGTGTGTTCATGTACAAAGAGCAACAAAGATACTGTGCTCGCTTGTCAAAGTGCAACGAAAACACATCTGCATGGGTCACAAAAGATAACACTTCCTAAAGCAGTTAAAGGCAGAGAATTACAACAAATATGGTGAATCGTTACAGCTTTGAACCATGAAATTATCTTCATGGCACAAATGCCATCTGATGAGGAGATCCATGTGACAGTGTGGAAAGCTTGAGTTTAATGTTAGAAAATAATATTAAAATAAAATGTATTGTTTAGTATCCAGGCTTTAGGATAGTGTTTCCATTTAAAACTTACATTATGGCACACATGATAATAATACCCATGAGAATGAGTGTCCATCCATCCATTCCATATTCTGAATTCTTGATGTGTAGCATACTTAGGTCACGTACTGTGAACAATAACAAGGCTATTGTTATTGTTACTGAGTGTTTCTCCTTCTCTCAACACTTTTCACTCACCATGTGTTTATAAACCACTCTGTATTCAATCGTGAGTTATTATTAGGGCTGGGCACGTTAACGCGTTATTATCGCGTTGCTCACTGGCTCTGAATACGCAAAAAATGTGGGTGACAGGTGGTGGGATGTACAGGCTTGGGATGGGCATCATCACGCATCTCAACCAATGAGAGCATAAGACTGCTGCAGCACACACATGAACCGGAACGTAAAAGAACTGGCGGGGACAGAAAAATGGAGAAAGGTATGAAACTCTTACATGGACATTTTCATTTTAAATCTCTTCCAGAGGCCCCTGCACAGTAAATCACAGCTGTGTACTTTTTTTTTTAACAGGGGCAATTGCTACTGAACATAGACTGTTTATGCTGCTCCCTGATAAAAGAAAAATGTTTCTGCTGGTACCTGTTCAGTAACAAAAAAAAGAAAACTGATTTATAAATGTTAACTTGCTGTTGCTCAGAAGTTGCCTGTTATAATGTTATGATTGTG
>VUQS01056973.1:27441-38243 GCA_015108495.1 Heterochromis multidens | reverse complement strand
CAGCAGCTGGAAACCTATATCAGGCAAGAATGGGACCAAATTCCAACACCAAAACTCCAGAAACTCATAACCTCGATGCCCAGACGTCTTCAGACTGTTTTGAAAAGAAGAGGAGATGCTACACCATGGTAAACATGCTCCTGTCCCAACTATTTTCAGACCTGTAGTAAGCATCACATTTGAAATGAGCTCATTTTGTGCATAAAATTGTAAAATTTCTCAGTTTCAACATTTGTCATGTTATCTATGTTCTGTTGTGAATAAAATATTGGCTCATGTGATTTGGAAGTCCTTTGGTTTTCATTTTGTTCACATTTAAAGAACGTCCCAACTTTTCCTTAATTCGGGTTGTAGCTCTAAAGTTTGAAATAATGAGGTCAGTGTATATCAGTGTCAACAGCAAACCATATGAACTGGATGGGCAACCAACTTTGACAGGGGGGCACTCGGCTCAAGTCGCTTTGCTATTCCAGAAAAAAAAAAAGGAATTGGATTCACACATGTAGTCACAATTATAAAAGTGCAACAACAAAAAAAGGCAAAGAAGGAGACAAACAGGAGAGACTTTATCTCTGGGTGCAGAAGAGGATCAATGAACTCACCACACAGTAGGACAGTTGACTGTGAACACATTTCCGTTTGTTTTGCAATTTTTGTGTAGGGTAGGTTGAGGAGGCCTGCACCTGGCCAGGCCCCATGAGCTAAGGCCCGGCCACCAGGTGCTCTTCCTCAAGCTCCCTCCCCATGTAGGGGTCCTCCAAGGTAGGACCCCAGTAACCCCATCACGAGCAGGATAAACTGGTCCTTTGATTCTTTTGCCTTTCATAAAAGGTCATGTGAATCGCTCTTGATCTGGCCCCTCACCTAGGACCAATTTGCCTTGTGAGACCCTACCAGGGGCAAAATCCCCTGACAACATAACCCTTGGGAACACTGGGACACACAAACCCCTCCACCACGGTAAGGTGCCGATTCACAGAGCTGAGATAGTTCGAGCATCTGATTAGGATGCCTCCTGGGAAAAGTGTTCCAGACATGTCCTAATGCAAGGAGGCCCAGGGGTAGACCCAGGACATGTCACACATACAGCCTCGTGGCCAGAACTGACTGCCAAAGGGTCCAGTCTGGCCTACTGGATTGCATTCTAAAGGTTTTGGACTTTATTATATTTTGTTTTGTGTTGCTGTAAGAGTGGATCAGATCATGAGATGGCTTTTTTACTGACATGCCTCATAAAAGTAAGATGATCAAGCTAAGAAGCTGTGGAGTGTTCATTAATTTTTATTATTGTGTTGGTATTGGTTGTGTTGGTCTGCCCATTTGCCCCATCACCCTATAGGGAGCCAAGCCTCCACCATGTGACTGTGTGAACACATCACACTGTGTGATGTGTGCACATTCCTCTGTTTCTTTTTTCCTGCACTTCTCCATTTGTTCTTCCTCTTTTTTCACCCTCCCTCCATCTCTTCTTCTTTCTTTGTCTGTCATTTACTAAACAAGAATTAATGTTTCATCCCATCAATCATTAAACGAGCCCATGCACTGCCCCGCCTCTCACACACACAGGCACATGATGGGAAATGTCAGCATGCAGCAGTTTATGGCAGTGTGACCCTCATTAAGTCTGACCTGGTTTTTTGACCTCTTAGCAAAGACCGCTGGTTTCCAGTTCTCTGGTCTAAGAAGCACTTTTGAAGATTTCTAAAGACTTTGCACTGACGTGGATAGATTACAGCCTAAATGTAACAGATGAACAGCCATGTGTGTAAAACTGAATCAGTTCAACAGTGCGTGTAATTGTTGTTTGTTTATTGTTGAGTTTGTTTTTAAGGACAGAATAACTACAGATATGTTTAATTTTTATTGATCCTTGTAAATCATTGACAAAATTCATTAAAAAAAAACTTTAAACACGATTCAAAAAGTTTGAATCCATTTTTATGGTCAGATAGCAGCTTATCTGTACATGTTAGAGCAATAAAGTAACTGTAAAAATCTGTTTTACTTGAGCCACTGTGGTGTTCACCACCTCCACATCTGTTGATTGTTTTATGATCTGTCATTGCGACGCATCAGTGCACAGTGATGTTTCATAACATGTTACTGCTCTGACCTTGATCCACTTAATGCCATTAAAATGACCTTTACTGAAGCACCACCCAAAGGACAAAGTGCAGGTGGACAGTGCAGGAGTGGAATATCAATATGCTGCAATAAATCTGCTACAGAACTATAAAATACTGTAATGTACCACAAGTCCTGCTTAACACAACGTATTATTCCAAATTATTATTATACTTCAAAGTAATAATACAAATAATACAAAAAAAACTCCAACAATCAGATGACCCCCTATGAGCAAGAACTTGGCAACAGTGGGAAGGAAAAACTCCCTTTTAACAGGAAGAAACCTCCAGCAGAACCAGGCTCAGGGAGGGGCAGCCATCCACCACGACCGGTTGGGGGTGAGGGGAGGAAGACAGGACAAAAGACACACTGTGGAGGAGAGCCAGTTTTCTTAAGGCCTCAATTGTACTCCATTGTAGACGTGTACACGGACAGCTGGACACCTGACAGCTGAGTCCACCAAAGTCCACCGCCTGGAGCACATGCATAGTTGGTGTACTGTAATGTAAATGCTCCACTGTCAAATCCGCACAATCAAAAAAACAGGCAGGTACGTGGACATCCCCATAGACCCTCGCGCTCAGACTCAGATGACAAAATTTACGTCACTCAGACCTGAGCGGACTAGTGGACGTGGAAAGTATAATCCAGGCTCAAACTTAACCGAATACTTTGTTACCCTAAACCTAACCAAACAGCCTGTGAAAAATCAAACTTCACTCTAAATGTAATGTGATTAAATAAGAGAAAGCCGACTTTTTTGTAACACTTTATTTCAGTTACGCAACTAAGAGCGTAATTCCCCTATAATTAAATAAAATTTCAATTTATTTTATTTGAAATTACAATGCAATCATATTTACCTACAAATACTTAAAGGCAGGCACACTAAAATAAGGGAGGGACAAGTCAGGTTTAATTACAGGGGAATTACGCCCTAAGTGTTACCTACGTTTTTTAATTGGAAATGTGATGATGTGGTGGCTGCACACTGGTTTTATACAAAAGACAAAAGTATGCACTGAGACTGTAAAACAAACAGCTACACATTTATATAAATGCAATATATTGTAGAGGGTGCAATATATCTTATTATTGCAGTCTCAACATGCATCTATAGACTGAATGGGTGCAGCATCACACAGACACAGAGACAGTACTCAGACTTCTTGCATGGTCTGTTAGTACAATTAACCACACAGCAGCCATATTATTGGTCAGATAATCCATTAAAAATGCTCCAAAAGGCTCCAACAGCACAAACATGGCCCAGAGGTCCAGTTCAGGGACTCCAGGTAGCTGAGGTGAAGCCTAGCAGACAGCTAGCAGCTACAGCCGCCTGTGTCACCATCCACCTGTCAGTCAAAGAGGCCATGTCTCTGATTTTAATCCTTAATACAATCTAAACAGGTGAGATATAAAAATTTAGTTACAGTTGTGCTCATAAGTCTACACACCCTGGCAGAATTTGTGATTTTTTTGGCCATTTTTCAGGGTCATTTGGATAGTTTCTGCTGTCATTATGATTTAAAAAGGACAAACACAATTGTTTCATAATAAATGGCTTCACCCAACCACTAACCATGAGTGAAAGAGAAGTTTTTGTATTATCATTTATGTCCATTCATGTTCTCTGAAACATTACAAAATTATGACTAAAACTAAATCAAAATATGCTGTCAAAATTAACAGTTATGAAGGAGGAAATTAGCTACTGAGACCAAAATTGTTTCTCGTATCAGGTTGTAAACATGTTTATTTCTGCTGTAAAGTTGAACATTTTAACACGTATGTGGCAGAGGAGATGTTAAAAATAGAATAAAATTGAAATACTGAAGTATTTTAATCAAGGTAGTGAGTTACTGATCATTGATGGTGAACTAGTATTAAACTGAAAAGGCAAAGTCTGCGAAGACTCACTTGGGGCTCTCTAACATTTATTTTCAGTCACTTTTTTCCTTCTGTTTTGTGGTCAGTCAGGAGACTTGTGCTAGTTATTCACTCACTGGCCACTTCATTAGTTAATAATCAGCCAATCCCATGGCAGCAACTCAGTGCACTTGGGCATTTAGGCATGTTCAAAACAACCTGCTGAAGTTCAAAGCATGAATGTGGAAGTGACTTTGAGCGTGGCATGGTTGTTGGAGTATTTCCGAAACTGCTGATCTACTGGGATTTTCCCACACAACCATCTGAAGGGTTTACAGAGAATGGACAGAATTACAGAAATATCCAGTGAGCAGCAGTTCTCTGGGAGAAAATGCTTTGTTGATGTCAGAGGTAATAGGAAGGTAACAATGACTCAAATAACCATTTGTTACAACCAACATTAGCCGAAGAGCATCTCTGAATGACCAACATGTTATAAAATTGAAGCAGATGGGCTACAGCAGCAGAAGACCACACTGGATGCCACTCCTGTCAGCTAAGAACAGGAAACAGGTGACAGTTCACACAGGCTCACCAAAACTAGACAACAGAAGATTGGAAAAACATTGCCTGGTCTGATGAATCTCAATTTCTGCTGCAACATTCAGGTGGCAGGATCAGAATTTGGTGTAAACAACATGAAAGCATGGATCAATTCTGCCTTGGTTGATGGTTCAGGCTGGTGGTGGTGGTGGTGTAATGGTGTAGGGGATATTTTATTGCCACACTTTGGGCCCCTTAGTATCAACTAAGCATCGTTTAAACACCACAGCCTACCTGACCATGTCCATCCCTTTATAACCCCAGTGTACCCGTAAGAAGATGGCTGTCAGAAGATGTACCCTGATGTCAGTTTGACCATCACCTCAAACTGATCAAAACTGTGACAATCAGTTTGACATGATTTGTTACAAAGCTCAAATCATCTCAAACTGGTTTCTTGAACATCACAATGCGTTCACTTTACTCAAATAACCTCCACAGTCACCAGATCTCAATCCAACAGAGCACCTTTGGGATGCGGTGGAACAGGAGATGCATATTTTAAAGAGAGCATCTGCTCCTCTTGGGGTGAAAAACCGGTTACCCTACATTGGGCTAGATTGTTTTTAAATATTACCAATTTTCAATCATATTCTTGATGGCTGGAACAACAGTCTGCCTTTTCTTTACTGTATCAGAGTATAAATAGATGGAAAGAGGAAGTTTTAGACCATATGACTGTATGTGTGCCCAATGATGTTTTCTGTGATGTGGGGAGGTGATGTGAACAGTCGGTACCTCGGCTTGTTTCTCCTGCAGCCCGGCGCTGCTCACCTGACAGTAACGCTTGGTGGCCTCTTCATCCATCATCTGAAACAAACACACATTTCTTCTTATACTTGTGAGGACCAGCATCTGCATATTTACAATGAGTCTGATTCCAAACTAATAAAGTCCTTAATGTTGAAAGAGACAATGAGGTACAATGAGGAAAATCTTTTCAAGTACTAGATGTAAAAATACTCAAGGATGAAGAAATTGTGTGTTCTGCTCTTATTATTAGACATCTATGAAAATATCATGAAAATCATGGGAAATGACCAAATTAAGCACCCAGGAAGATTTTAAAATATCTTGATGTAAGCACCAGTTTACTTTTTGTGATCATTCAGAAAATCCTCATTTAAAGAGGCTGAAACAACAAAAGATTAAGCAACTGTGTAGGTTCTCAGTCATCTAGATCATGGTAGTCTTAAGAGCTCAAGTTGAAAGCAGCTGGACTTCTTTTTAGGTTCATGAAGATGTTTCACATTTCATCTCAGGGCTTTTTTCAGTTCTAAAAGCTCATGGAGAGTTGCAGGTATTTAGAGCCTAGTGGGGCTGTCACATTGCAGTTGGTCCTGAGAGTCACTGGTCCAGCCACACCCTCAAGACAAAAACTGGTTCATCCCAAGGACAAAACACATGGGTCCAAGCACTCTGACCTTTACATAGGAGAGCTTAAATGACCATTCCACAGATGCATGGCAAATCAGGACAAGATTCGGTTGTCCCACATACAAGTATACATGTGTACACTGCCTCCATCTGATAACAGAGCTCTCGACAGGCAGATGGGCCAACCCCAGACTGCCAGCAGACAGCAAACACACTACCTCTGCTGGACCATAAATTCCACTTAATACTGTCCTGAGATCCCTTCCCATGCAATTTAATCTCCACTCACACTTTGGCCAATGTGCTCTTAATACCTCACATGACTAAAGGGATGGGTCAGCAATTCACAAAGAATTCACACCTTGGTCTGTTTGACCATAATGACCCACACCTTGATTCACACCTTGATCCACACCTTGGCCCCTGATTATAGGGTGAGACAGGACCATCTGCAATGTGACTCTCCCACAGTGACTAAATACCTGGGACTCTCCACCAGCTTTTAGAACTCAAGAAGCCTCTTGGATGAGAGGTGAAACTTCTTCAAGAACCTGAAAAGAAGTCCAGTTGCTTTCATCTCAAACACTTAAGTAGCACCCGAAGTGACTTCTTCAAATGTCTTAATGACAGCTGATTACAGTTATTGTCATCATACTGGAAATCCTCACTTAAGAGGCTGAAACAACAAAAGACTAACTGACTTAACGGATTAGGAAAAGCTAACACTTGCAAACTTTAATCTTTAACACCGTCCTTATTGTAATCTCTTAATCTCCTATGTGACTAATAACTGAAGCCCTCAAATAAATACAGCTGGAGAAGTGGTTGTCCAACCAATCATGCAAGCCTCAGTTTATTTTTAATAGAAATAATTTTGAAACACAAAGTTTTAAAAGGTAACCTGCAACTTCTCGTATATAGTTTTTTTTTTTGTATGAAAAAATGTGAAAATTCTTATTTTAAGTAAAATAAATTCTTGGCTTCAGTAGTTTGGTCAGTACACTTGTTTATAATAGATCACTGCTTTATTAATTACTCGTAAGCAAAAGTAAAACAGTACAGTACAACTACTCTAAATGTTCATATCTTGAAATTAAAAGTTATCAGATATTTTACAAGAATTGTCTGGTAAAATTTCTATTAATTAATAAATAACAAAGAGATTTTATTGAAGACAGAGCTCAAATATTTCTGGCCTCATCAGCCAGTCAGAGAACTCTCCAATTAAAGCCAAAACAAAAGGACAAATGTTCCCTCCAATCCCAGCTGAAAGCTTCACTGAAACACTGCACGCTTCCCATCACATACAGATAAAAGCTGAATTATTCCCATTTTCTAAGGCTCTTACCTTGAGTTGATGAAAAGTTGTATGACTGGAGCAAAGAGGAAAACACAGCTGGCAGCTTAGTCATCAAGCAGCAACAAGAGACGGAGGCCAGAGAGAGGAAGAGAGTGTCTGCTGTGTGTTAATAAGAGACGGTTTTAACTCTGTTGTGTTTGTCACTGTGCAGAATGACAGACGTCACACACAGACACATACACGCGGTAAAGCCTGGCATTATAGGAACACAGGTCGCAGTCATCCTGAGTCTTCTGTATTAATGCCAGGCTGCAGCGCTGCAGACACAAACATTATCATTCACATAATAGCAGGTGTGTGTCTGTGTGTGCGCACATGCAGCACTGACTGCACATTTCCACCAAACGCCTGACGTTAGCACACTGGTGCAGGTGCTGAGGTGACGGGCAGCTTTGACCTTTTTGTAGAAACTTAAATGTTAATGTGAGTAGTTAAATCAGGGCTGAGAGGTGCGGTGAAACCGCTGCTTTGTGCTCCAAAAACCACACCAGTGTACACACTCTGTATCAGGGAATTAGAGGTTTGCTTCTGCTTCATCCTTAGGGTGGCAACTAACTATTAAACTATCAAAGTATTATCTTCTTAAGAGTCAGGAAGTTGTGAAGAATACTGTTTGTGATTTCCTGCCAAACGAGCCAAAATGTTCGGATATGTTCTACTTTGTTTGATCCAAGATGTTTGGGGCTGGGATGAGAATTAGCACCTCTGAGACTGAGGACATGGTTCTCAGAGAAAAGGATGGGGAGCACACTCTGGGCTGGGAATAAGCTGCTGCCACAAGTGGAGGAGCTTAAGTATCTTGGGGCTTATGTGTGAGGGGGAAAGGAGGAGATCGACGGATGGATTAGTGTGGGGTCTGCAGTGATGTGGACACTGTACCGGTCGGTGTACTGGTCGATCTATGTTCCTACCCTCACCTACGTCTGTTAGCTGTGGGTAGTAACCGAAAGAATGAGGTTGCAGATACAAGCAGTGGAAATGAGCTTCCTCTGAAGGCTGTCTGGGCTCCACCATAGAGACAGGGTGAGGAGATCAAAGTAGAGCTACTAATCTTCCACATCCAAAGGAGCCAGTTGAGGTGGTTTGACTAGGATACCTCCTGGATGCCTCCTAGGTGAGGGGATTCTGGTATGTCTAAGTCTTGGCATCACTGCTTAGACGGTTGCCACCATGAACCCAGACCATTGATTTCCAGAGAGGTGGACCTGAGGTTACATCATAGGTTACGTTAGAGGGTTTCAGAGGGGTTTGCAGTTATGACGTACCTACGGCATAGATTTAACACAGAAGTGTAAACGCCCTGTAAGCAGCAGAAGATGGATGGATGTCGTGAATCTGGGTCTTCTGACTCAGCGTTTGGGAGTTTTTGAACTTTCGAGTTTTGTTAATTTAAATTTTAAATGTAGTTTCTTGGTTTGCTTAGCTTTTATATTCTCAGGTTTTCTTAGTTTTAATTTTGCCTCCTTTTGCAGTCTTGTTTTGTTTGTAGTGATTGCTTATTTTGATTCCTGGAGTATTTTTTTATCCCCGCCTTCCCTGTGTCTACCATTAAGTCTTCGTCTCTGTTAGGTGTTCTTTTGTTAGTTACTTGTAGTTTGGTTGCCTGTGCCATGTATTGAGTTTAACTTCCCTTGTCTTGTTATGCCTGATTTGTTCCAGCTGTGTTTCCCAGCTGTTTTCCCCTAGCCTCATTACCTTGTGTATATATTGTCTTGCCCTTTGTCGTGTTGCCCATCTATGCTGTGTGCTCCCGTTCCATGTTCCCTGGTTCCTAGTATTTTGTTTTCCTGGCCCCATTTCCGTGAGTGTTTTGTTTATTTCCTCATGTCTCCCGAGTCCTGCATTTGGGTCCTTATCCCGCTTGCCACACAGCCACTCATGACAGTGGATGGATGGATGGATGGATGCCAGCCTAGAATGCAACAGTGAATTAATAACTGCATTTTCATTTCAATTTCAAAACACGCATGTGTGGAAAATGTATTTGTGCGCTTTGGTTTGTTGTGTCTGAGCACGCTCACATAAAACAATGGATTTGACGCAACATTTGACTCTTCCAGACAAAATGGACCAATCGTGCTGCCAACGTCCGTCACAGACATATATAAGGCAATACTGATTGCTGCAAGAAAGAGAGTAATGCTGCGGCAGTTGTTAATCGTCTTGTAAATTCACAAGTTAATAATTATTTTAGTGCAGGGTAACAAAGAAAGCCTAAACCATGAGGACACCTCCACTGGTGTCCTTTTTATCCTCCAAACATACATGTTGGATGTTTTTGAAAAAAATTCCAAAGTTTCTTTGATCTTTGCACAGAATATTGTCAAGAAAGTGTTGTAGTCTTTCTCTCATAGTGGACACATCTGTAGAGCTTTTCCACCTTTACATTTGGGTTATTTTTTACCTCTTTAGGGATTCTTTTCTTGATGGGATTGTTGCAGGGCACGCAGAGTTGTGAATTTCACCCATTTGTAGACAGTTTGTCTCATTTGGGGTGAATGAACGCTCAGGTCTATGTTAGGATGGAGCTTGTGCTTGAAAAGCTTTAGCATTTGCATTGCGAGCAAAGCAAAGCAACACATCCACAACTCAGATCAGTGACACATGCTGAGCAGTAAAACCTGAAACATGCACATTTAAATCCATGTTTCTTTCAAGTATGGTTCATGTTAACCAATCTTTGCCCGCTAACAGACCTTCTCTGCCTTTATTTATAGTGAAAGGGACCTTCTACAACCCACACATCAAAGCTCATCTTACCTAGAACACCTGACTCCAGGTAGCTTTTGAAGGAGTCACAAAAGATTAAAAAAAAGGGCACCTGTTTGTGTGTTGTCAACTTAGACAGATTGTGCTTGTCCTTAACTGTACCAGCCTATACTTTTAAGGCTTCATTGACTTTGTATTATTAACAGAGCATGATTCTTCAGTCTGAGTATGGTCTATTTAAAAATCTGCATCTAAAGATACTTCTGACGCTCAACATCTCCATTATTTATCCCTTTTTCTTGGCTAGAGGAAGTGGAAAGAGACGTGACGGCTCTGCAGACAGGCTGTGAGTCACACATGCCGTTGCACATTACTTAATTTAAACATAACCCTCGCAAAACCTTTCAGGATTTATGTTTAGAGCACTTTTAGTCAAACACACACAAACAGGAGAGAGTGTGTATAAGTTTATTGGTGTGATACAAGATGATATAAACCAAATATTCACTGTTTACACAAAACATTAAAGGCTACAGTCTGTCCATAAAGCATTTAAATCCATATAATCAAACATTACTCATCATCATCATCATCATGATAACAAAGTCATAACAGCTAAATCAGGAAGAAACAAACACACAGTCCGTACACGTGATTGTGTGCTCTCACACACACACACACACACACACACACACACACACACACACACACACACACACACACACACACACACACACACACACACACAGGCGTCCAT